>JAQFVV010006273.1:5829888-5937041 GCA_028023455.1 Epiperipatus broadwayi | reverse complement strand
GATTGATGGTCGTTTATTTCTTTTGTTCTAGAGCCGCAGGGCAGAAAGTTATAAAGGGAAAATATTTAAAAAGGCATCGTTTTATTTGATAAGTTAGGAATGAGCCGTTCAAATACGTAGACCGTATTTAAAGGCTTCCGGGAGGAGGGTATTGTAAACAGTCGGGTTTAAACCCTAGTTACAATGTAGAAAGGCGCACACATATGTGATATAGTTTAAAATTAGTTTCATATAATTTGATTTTATTTCGTTTTAGTATTTATTTTGTAGTGGGAGAAAATGTTTAAAAATTTTATTAAAGTAAGAAAAGAGGGAGTGGGGGAGAATTTGCGTTTTATTTGTGTAAAAGTGGTATATGTATGTATTTGCGGTGTGGATAGACAATTTTAGAAACGAACGTATGAATACATTTTTGGATCCAAGATAAGAGATTATTGTAAGAAAAAAAAAAAAAAAAGAAATATATTAAACATCGAAGGTCTTATCTGGGGAATTTGAATGAAAAAAAAAAAATATAAAAAGAAGGTTGGAGAAAAGGGTTTCCGGAATGTTAATTGCCAAAATGTCCGAAGGTGCGAAAAGTTCTTTTGCTTATTAGCTTAACTGGCCATCTATCCCACGTGGTGGGGAAGAAAGGGGACGGACTGTGTTTGCGAAAACAAAAGAAAAGAAAAAGTGACAGGGAGAGTGGAGACGTAGTTTTTTTTTTAAACTAGTGTCATTATTATTTTGGTTTTCAAAGAAGAAAGAGAAAAATTAAAAATATATTCAATTTTTTTTTATATATATTTTTAAGAAGAGTAATTAAGGCTACGGCCGAACATGAGTACGGTGGGGTAAAAGCTTAAGCGTGCTGGGTTTTCTGGACCTTACCCCGAAGAGTCCATGCGGCAGTGACCGGAGAACATCTACCGGAGATCTATCAACTTTTCGCAAGGGAATCGATCCGACTCGGAATGAACTGAAGCGTGATGAACTGTCTCATACGTTTTGCTGCGGATTTCATGTGTTTTTCTTCTTATTTTGATATCCCCGGGGATCACATCGGACAAAAAGTGCAGGTAATATGAACTTAAGATATTTTATTTTCCAAAAATTACCACGTTTTTTCTGAAACCCTCAAGGAGAACGATTGAAGGCAAGAAACTTATATATATTTTTTTTGATAAGGCCATTCAAATACAGCTGATTAGATTTTTATCTATGTATACGTTCGTTTTCTTGTTCTGTTGTAAATCCACACAAATACATATGTAGGTTTTATTGGGTTATGTAAACGTTAAAAGGGTATGGGAAATATGTTTTCTTAAAATTAAAAAAAAAAAATATTATAATAAAAGGTGTTTTATTTTAAGGCTTATATTACATGTGTATGTTTTATTATTTGACTCATAGAATATAGTTCATGAATTTAAACAATTGATCCGAGTTTCGCTGTTGGTTGCATAGAGTTTTCCCCCGTACATTTTCCTACGGTTTGTTGGCCACCCGCCCTGAGTACTGAGCTAGTGGAGAGGCCCTATTACTATCGTATTTTCTCTTCCAACATAATACTTATGTAAAAAGTAAGTTTGGCGCTTGGAGTCAATGATTGACGTCCATAAATATGCTGTGAGAGAAATACGAAATTTTTCTTATCACTATTTTTTTTGCTTAAAAGGAAAAAGGGGAAATATAGATATTTTTTTTTTTATGATAAGAACTAATAAGTATACGGTAAACGAGAACACCCGTTACAATATAGATTATGAGACTTGATGTCAATAAACTGTAATATAAACATAGAAATAAAACAACAAACTTATTTATGTTAAATGGTTTTGATCTACACTTTAAAAATACTTAAATAGTTATATTTGACATAATCTATTAATCTATTAATTTCAGTAAATTTATAATAGTGGGATATGAAAATCTCTGATTATTAAATGGTTTCAGAGAACATTTAAACTTTACAAATAAAATAATAAAATCCTAATTTTATTATAATTGCATCGTTTTTCAAATATTGAAGAGGCAATCAATTAGATAATTGACAAATGCGTTCAAAGTCTTGACATAGAAGAAAATCTGAATTATCAGCTTTACATATGTATAGATTAATAATAAAAAAAACCAAGAAACTAAATAATAATTTTCTATTCTTTGGATAGAAATTAGATAATGGTTAACTTTATATATTTTTTTGTTATGAAGTTAATATTCATTATGTTAAGAATTGTTTTATATGTTAATGTTTTAAGTTATAATTTTAGATATATTCCAAATGAGAACATTATAGATGTAAACTAAATAGAAGAATGAAATGGGTAAAATAATGTTCTAAGTTTTTATTATAAAATCATATCAAGGTAAGATTAATGTATGATATATTTTAAAATGTAAATTGATTAGTATAAGGTAATGTTAAAGAACCTAGTAATATAATAATGAAAATAACAAAATGTATGATAATAAAGTGTGAAGAAAAGTAATCTGAAAGGATTAAAGATGGGTGGATGATAAACTATATGATACAATAAGTAAACTTGTGATCCCAAGTTAAAAATAAATAAATATTGACTATTGTCAAATTATATTGACACTTTGTTTTGTAGTATATCACCAGGAAATTAAAAAAATAATTAAGGGAAAGATATTATTATATAGTTATGCTGATTTATTATGTGATATATGCCTGTGATCCTTTTACATTTAAATAGATTGTCATTCCAGGGGATAGTCAATGTGGTTAATTGTAATTTCCTGAAGAACTGATAAGAACATAATGAGGTTAATCTAAGTGATATATGTAGTTGGATGTTATAATGTGAGGAATCTCCATAAGATGAAGGTGATTAAATCCACAAGAGCTTAATAGAAAAGCTTGGATATTAAGATAGTATTATGAAAAATAAATGATTACTTGCCATGAGAGCACACCTTATTTGGAAAGATATAATGAAACTTCCATTGTATATTTTTAGCATTTGAGTCCAGAAGACATCAGTTTCTTATCTACAGAATGTTAATTATAAAGAAAATAAGGTAGGCATGGTATATAGGTGGATTTATAAAAAGAGTATAATGGTTTCTCTAAGTGTGGAAAATTATTTAAATGGAAACTAAAATGTAAATACAAAACAAAAGGTTGCATTAAGTAATTAATATTAAAGTTACACTATATGAAAATAAAGACAAATGGGATCAATAATGAAAACAAACCAAGAAAAAAAAAAGAATGAAATGAGTGATGATCAAATGGTATTGTATCCTATGGTTTTATTATGGGTTAATTTCATAGATTTTAGGTGATAAAATAATCACATTCTGACAATATGTGATGTGGTTTCACATGATCACATTTTCTATACTAGCACATTAATTGTTGATGAACAGAGCAAAACTCTCCATACAGTATTGCCGCCTGTGCTAAACAGAGTAATCAATGGATGCCAGAAGGCTTGGCACAAAATCCCTATCTAATGCCTACTCATCCAATATCCCCAGACTAGTTTCTGGTTTGTTGCCTTCATCAGTGATGCGCTTTGGATCTGAGAGCACTGCATCTAGATCTTAGGATTCAATGCAACCCTCTAGCAACCACCTTTTATCTCTACTTAACTACAAAACTATGAGAATGAAATTGAAAACACAAAAAATATTTTCAATCTAAGCTCAATAGCTTATATAGTCATATGGGTCTGAACTCAGTTCAGCACCCATACATTTTGGTGTCTTTGGCTTTTTTACAACCATAGCCACCACTATCCTATTAGGCAGGATTGGTTCAGACCCATATGACTATATAAGCTATTGAGCTTAGATTGAAAATATTTTTTGTGTTTTCAATTTCATTCTCATAGTTTTGTAGTTAAGTAGAGATAAAAGGTGGTTGCTAGATGGTTGCATTAGATCCTAAGATCTAGATGCAGTGCTCTCAGATCCAAAGCTCTTCACTGACGAAGGCCATAAGCCAGAAACTAATCTGGGAATATTGGATGAGAAGGCATTAGATAGTGATTTTGTGCACAAGCCTTCTGGCATCCATTGATTACTCTGTTTAGCACAGGTGGCAATACTGTATGGAGAGTTTTGCTCTGCTTATGTGATGTGGTTGTTTTGCATTCATAAGGATAATAATAATATGTATCTTAAATAAGAATTATACATAAAATATGGAACCTATAGTTAAAAAATAATAATAATGATAATAACATTTTGTTTAAATCGCATGTTGTTATTAAATTAGTAATGACTGGAAGGTTGCTATTCTTCCACATGCGCCTTACTATTACTTTCAGACAGCCAATAGCTGTTAAAACAGTGGTCTGAGAAGCGATCAGGCCTAGACACATGACAGAGATTTTTTGACAAAAAGAGTGGTTAAATTCTTTTCTTGTCAAAAAATCTCTGTCATATGTCTAGGCCTGATTGCTCCTCAGACTGCTGTTTTAACAGCTATTGGCTGTCTGAAAGTAGTAGTAAGGTGCATGTGGAAGAATAGCAACCTTCCAGTCATTAATAATGATAATAACAATATTATTCACAATGATTCTTGGAAATTGAAAAATAGGAAAAATAGATTACTATAAGTTTAAAATTTTATTGTTTAGTAGATAGAAGTCAGCGGTTCTCATTAGTTATATATCACTTTGTTATAAGTTATTTCAAAATTAGATGTTAATGGGAATGTTTATTGTAATCATTTGTAATAAATATTATTAAAATTATTGTTTTGAAAGTTTTTTTTAAGTTCTAAATGTTGCATTTCTTTTCTGGGCTTATTTTCACCAAATCACACGAATTCAACATGTACAGTTGAAATTAAAATGAAAAATCAATTCAGTTTAGAGCAATCTAACAATTTAATAAGCAAACATCTCTTAATAGAGATTTTTATTTGCTACATACTGCCTTGATCCCACAGGTCATTGATGACATTGCCAATTATTAAAGTGTGTTTATTAATATGAAATTAAATGATATATTAGTTATTAGTGAAAGTATTAGTGTTAATCACAGTTTAGTTAATAATATTATTTTAATGTTAAGTATTAAAGAACATAAATATAAAGCTTGATTATGGATTTAAATTATAAGACTTTCCTAATTTGTGCACTACCTATAGAAATCTGTAAAATCCTTCTTGATATTCCATAGGTAGTATGAAGAACTAATAAATCAATGATTATCCTGAGATCTCCTTATTTTAAAGTTATTCTTGTGATTATTGCCAATCTTAATTATTAAAAATAATAGGAATCAAAGTTTATCTGTAATTATCCAACAGATTAATTTAGTGAGTGATTGAATTAAAACTTAATAGTTATAAATATAATATAATATATTGGATATTATTGTTAGCCATTAGAGTATGTAGATACTTAATAAGGAGGAGTATCTGGATATTCTCATGCCATTGAACAAATATTTTGTATTTGTTTAATGTTAAGGGAATGTGATCTGTTTATAGGTAAACGAGTGTCACATAGGTTATATTTAAAATACGTCTTATTTTAGAAATGTTTATCATGTAAAAGTAACTTGGGATATATATATATTAGTATCCGATCGTTTAAAAAAAAGTATAGACATATTTTCCAAATAAAATCTTTTCAGGCAATCAAGACTATATTTGAGTAGTTTTGATTGTTAACTATTAGTTAAGTTTAAAGAAACATTATAGAATGTTTTAACTAGTCTGTTGTTTGATTAACTTTTGCTTAAATTTTCTTACTATCATATATATATATTGTAATGGTATACAATATTCCATTACATTAATTTAAAATTAAAATAAAAACTGAAGTTTGATAAATAAAAATAAATTTATTAAAAACTAAAAGCTAAAATTAAAAAAAGTTGTTTAACGTATATATATATTCACATTGATGGAAAACTTTAAAAGTATTTTTTCTTTTTAAAATAGAAAAAAGTATTTGAACGTACTTTTTTATATAAAAAAAAAAAAGTAAAGATGTAAAGATTAATATTTTTTTTTTAAAGTAACATAAATAAAAATGGAAACAGGTATTAATAAATTCCTGTAATCTCAAAATGGAAATGATTGTTCTTTTAATTGAACGAAAAGCAAACTATCCCATCAGGCTCATATATATTTAAAAAAAAGTCAGATAGGAGATAGATAAAGAAATTAAATATTGACCAATGGAAGCACCAAGCCACAGCACAGACCAAAAAAGAGACTCTAGGATTATTGGAGTCTTGCTCATTGGATCTGAAAATTTGCTGATAAGAGATTAATAAAAATATAAAAGGCAAAAAATTGTTGTTGTGGGGCTGACTATTAATCTACAAGCTGACTATTAATCTATGAGCTGACTATTAATCTATCTATAAATGGTAGCTATGTTGCAGGTTCCACGATGTAGGAGCCTGCAGTAGATTTAATTTCGAACAACCAGCTGATACCTCCAGAAGATGGTTCTTGACCAACTGAGTGGCAAGTTAGGCTCCATCTCAAAGGACAAACAGTCTACAAGAATGATCATGAAAATGGACAAAGCAGACTCTAGGCAATCTACCATGGAAAGTATGAACTTTTGTCATTATAGACTGATTCAATATATCTTCTATAAGCAAAATAAGTTAAATTTAACATTAAAGGAACTTATCTGACTTAAAGAAAAATTTTAAATTTATTTTATGTATAAATTAGTTAAATTAATAATCATTTCCATTTTTCTTTCTTTAAAAATTTCGTATTAATTAAACTATTTGAATGTATTTAAATTTAAGTTGGGTGTGGACAGCTATATAGATTCATTAAGTTTATGTTAGTTTAAGAGAGGGTTAACCTTGGGTTAGTTGTTTTGCAGTTAAATTGGGTTAATGGATTGGATATATTGGTGTAATTAATAAATGTAGTATTAAGATCCACTATGTGCAGGATTACCTTTACGCCGCACTTGGGAAAGTAATCCTATTCTTATTGACCATCAGAAGCAGACATATTCTCTGCTCCTTGGGTCACCCCTTTAGCCTATGGAATGGGATGGCGGTAAAAAGGACCACATGCCCTTCCTATAAAGTTTTCTATTTATTTATTTTATTGTTCTTCTCGCCAGACAGATGTAACATTTCTGTACTGAATGAGAGACAATTTCTTCTATATAACTATGTTGTTCAGATATCCCTGACAGTATGGTACTGTGCCATCATATTCATGCTGCATTGAATACATCAGTGTATCAGATGGATTGGCTTGGTTTGACTGTGAACTTTTGGCCTAGGGTTGAATAAGGGCTATAGAATATCTTCTTTTTCGAATGAGTCTGTGTAGCGTATCTATACTCAACATTAAAAAACAAACTCTTGTTAAAATCCATCTGTATGAATTTCTAAAACTTAAATTTTAAATATAAAATAACAAATTTAAGATCATCTTTATTCCTCAATTTTTAAGTATTTATATATGCGTCAATAAATCTTTAGTGTGTTATTTCTGGCAGTAGCTTATTTATTTATTTTATTGAAATCTTTTTTATAAAATTATTTTTTTTAAAGTAAGTTTTATTACAAATCTCTGCATCTCCCTGAGCTAGTGGCATGGGCTAATGGCCAATATAAAATAAAAATTGGATCTTTAACAATGTGTATCTGCCTACTATATAAATTTTTCAGATTCCAATAACCTGGTGGCACCCTGTATGGCAGATGCAGTAAGACTTTAACTTCCAATACACCCCAACCATTATAATATATATATATATGATAAACAAAAATGCAAGTATTTATGTCCACAGATCATGATTTCAAGCTATTTGCTATTTGTGACCAACCATTATAGTTAGAGATAGTGATATATATATATATATCATAAAGCACATATTGCTTATGTTATTAAATTCACATGAAACACATTTGTCTATCTTTATAAGAAAATATTATTAGGAAAGATATATAAACATTAAAACATTATTAAAATGGCATTTCCAGTGTTTTATGGACTATGTATCTTTATTGAACATAAAATTTTATGAAGCATGAATTCCACTTTTGGCATGAAGATCCCAATGGATGACATATAAATGGAAATTATGTCAGCATTCCTATAAGAGATGAACAAAGTTACAGAAACAATCACATATAGTTTTTTGATAAATCAATCACTCTAAAGAAGATTATATTTATGACATACGATGAAAACATAAAAAAGTAATGTTATTTATTAAAAATAACAAGTTTTTTTTGAAGGCAAAAGTCATCTGATGCTTATTGAAAAGAGATTAAATATTTAAGTTACTTGTCAAATCGAAGCAAATTCAATAATAATCACAGTTCCTCTCTAATTTTGAAAGTTATAAAACACATTTTAATTATTTCCCCCCATAATTACAGTAGACTTTTATAAAAACCTCTCATGTCTCTTTTTCTGATAGTCCATGATTCTAATATGGATGATGATCTAGCTAGCACTGCAAACCACTCATCCAAGCGGTCTGTAACAAATACAAAAGCCCAATTTCTACTGTTTTAAGACTTGTAAAATCATTGATTCATCTATACTTGAAAAAATGTGTTATTTTTTCAAATTATTAAATGAATCTGATATCATTTGAATTTATGCTTTATGTATTGATGGAATCATTATTCACATATCAAACTATTCCAGAATAAACTAATGAAAAAGTTTAATTATTTATATATAAGCAGTAGTTAAGCACAGAATGCTCAATCGCAGGTGATAAGAGAGGAATGTGGACTAATCCATTATTTTATGGCAAGGTGAGATGTGACAACATTATTAGCTATTTGAAACTGCAAATTAAATCTACGTTTAAACTGGAATATATAATTCACACACTCATATGATACTTGAGCAAACTAAAATTACACTATCAATTGTTAATAAAATTTTAAAAATATTGTAGTAATATTTTATCAATTATGTAATGTAAGGATTTAATTTAGCTGCATCCTATTTAACCAATATATAGTTTTCCTTAATTAAAACTTAGAGAGGATTACACTAATATTTTTAGGTTTTTTGATTTTTATCAGTTGACTTTTACCTTATTTTTATTATATTCATAATCATTCACCAGTGTAGAAATTAAGATCACACCTCTCACAATGCAGGCATTTCACAAGTAGCCTTTGTTCATCACATCAACAATAGATATCCCTGAATTTTCTTTTCAACTTAAGATTTTTTTCATGAAAGAAACTTTGTGTAGTTTTTAAATTACCCATGGACATTTTCAAGCAATTCTATTTCTACAGTGCTTGCTAGAATAGAACATTGTTTTTAATTAAATAGATCATATGTTTGTGTTAGATTTATTGTTTTAATATTTTTTTTTTCACAATGCTCTTGTGGATTGTAATAATTTTAAATTATTATAAGCTGATTCTTGGATTATTTTTTTATTTTATTATATGTAATAGGCAAATTATTTTTTCATGATATTTTATTGGTATCTTTACTTGAACAACTGATTTATTCAAGTTGCTATTTACACCTTGATATTTGATATCGATTCTGTTTTGGGATTTTATTATAATTAATTAACAGTGCACTTCAAACTTAATTTGACACTATCATGTTAATGTTTTTGCAATAGATTTGCAATTCCATCATAAATTGCTTCTATCCAATAATGTTCATGTTTTTAACAAAGTGCTTAGTAGGAGTTTTATCTATTTTTATTTATTTTTTAACAAAAATTTAATTTTTCTATTGTAACGGGCACCATGCCGTTACATTATTTAAAAAAGTATAAATGTTCGCAAATAAAAGTTATTAAATAAAAGTTAGAATTAAAAATTGAAAACTAAAAGTTTGCAAAAACATATATATATAAATCACACAGATGAAAAATTATTAAAAGATAACTTTATTACAAAAAAAAAAGTATTTTAAAACTAAATTTTAAGCAAAAACTTAAAGATTTAAAGATAAAAAATATATATCTTTAAGAATGTACAATAATTAAACTACTTTCTATTGTGTTAAAACTCAAAATGGAAATGATTGTTGTTAATTAATCCAATGTAAATGAGCCCTTGGGGCAAATTTATAATTAAAGGTCAGATAAGAGATAAAAATTTTTAAAAAATATTGCATTACCGCTTGTGGAAGGTCAACCAATGCTTGGACCATGATGAAGATCACCAGAACAGGAAATCATTGGCAGTGAATCAGGAGGATTAATATAAAAAGAAAATAATTCAAATTAAAAACAGTTCCAGCTTGGGTTTTTGAGGGGGGGGGGAGATGAACTTTTCACCTTGCTACTATTTTCAAAGGAAGAGACTGTTGAAATATGAATGGTGCTATTGTAGACCCTGAATCATATAGGTCCTGCAATAAAATAGTTCCAGGATTAAACCTGCTAAGACAGTCTCAGGATTGATAACTATGGCATGAACAACAGACCTGTCTTTCCTGAAATTATGAATAATAAAAAACTTCATGGGAATTGGAACAAGGAACCATAGAGCTCCTTTAATATAATGTATAAACGATAAATTATGAACTCTAATTATTATAAACCTTTACTAAATGAACTTTAAATCATTTCTTAAATGATTAAGGCCTAACCAAAGTTTAAATTATGAACTCTTATCTGATCAACATGGAATGTTAAATTAATTATTAATATTTTAAATATAATTGTAAACCAATCATTTCTATTAATTTATTTTTTAGAATTAATAAATATAATTGTTAGTTAATGATGTTATTTATTAAATGTATATGTATGCATGCACCTCCACACTTGGCATCTATGGTAAATATGACACTTCATGTTGAGTGTCTTAATGTATTTGCCTAAACCTCCCCTATAAGTTTATATTTGTGAATGTGATACCTCATGATGAGTGTCTCAAGGAACTCAATAAGTGTCTAACCTTTTTATGCATTCCAATTAATAATAATAAAACTAGAATAATTTGTGGAGGACGGTCGTGTTGCATATATGTATACATGTACATGCTCATTAGTTTTTAAAATATTAAAGCTTAAAATTTAAACTGGATGTAAATGGCTGCATGGATTCATAAATTTTTAGGTGCGTCATCTATGTAGCATATTTACGTCTATCAAAATATTATAATGTATAATTAAGAATCTCCATCTGTGTGAACTAAAACTAAATTGAAATATAATAACTATAAAAAACTAAACTAAAGTAATATTTATTCCTCAAATTCAACTTTATATATGTGTGACAATAAATGTTTTTGTGTATTATTACTGGAAGTAGTTTAATTATTGTTATCCTTTTCATTATATATATATATTAAGAATTTAGATTATAAAGCTTAGCTACTCCATGAGCTAGCACCATGGGCTAACAGTTTATATAAAAAAAGGGATTTTACCAATATGTATCTTCCTACTATATAAATTTTTCCAGGTTCAAAATGTCTGGTGGTGCCCTGTATGACAGATAATGTAAGAGTCTTTAATCCCCGACCATTGTACTATATTTAAATCGCGTTTAACAAGAACTACGAATCTGATCGGAAAGGTCGAAGGCATGCTCAGCCAATTAGTTAAACACTATAAATTTATAATCTTTTCTTGTTAAATGTGCAAAATACAAATTAAATATAAAATTACATTTTTTTTTGTACTTATATAAAATTACATTTAAATAAGAAAAGAAGTAAATAATCATCGAATTTAATTTTGGATGCCCATTGACTGTTTTTCAGCATATATATATATATATCATTAAATATCTTAAATCCACATTTAAAACATTGTTTCCTTCTCATAATTTTTGCTTCATCTTCCATTTTCATTTAACAATAACAAGTGTCTTTTTCCTTACTTATTTGAGCTTTTTTTTTAGTTAACAATTTGTCTATTGTTTTATGTTTTCTTGTACTTCAGCTATCATTTACTCTATTTTGAAAAGCTTGGTCTATTTTAATAATATATCACAATCCATCAATTTCTTAATGGTTATATTTTTTGTCTCTCAGTTTTTTTTTTTTTGACCAAATTTGTTTTTGTTAATGATAAAATTCACTTATCTACAATAATTAGACAATTGTCTAGGGGATGTATTATATTGTTGAATTTTTTCTTCTTTTGTTTATCATCTATTTCTTAGATTTAGGCAAGCAATATGGTAAGCAGTTATTCAATTTCCTTATTAATTACTCATAAGATACATTATACAGTAACGTGTTCTCATAATTTGTTTATTTTTATAACCTTTCTTCTTGAAAAGTTTATACTGCTATCTTATATTTATTGTCTTCAATTCACTTAATGTAAAAAAAATCTGTATTTGTGTTAAGCAGCTATTTGTTAACACTGCTGATAATATAGATTTACCCAAATAATACCATTTAATTTTTCTTCATGTTCAAAGTACGTTTATAACTTTTGTACTCATCAAATTTTTAATTAAATTTCGACTCAGATTGTGCCAATTTTAGTTAGGCAGTTTGTTAATTTATGTCCACACAGTTTAAATTTTATATCTGATTATAATAAATATATACAAATTTTAATTTATTAAAAAATATAAATATATAAGCACGTACATATACACTGCCATTTGAATATGTTTGTCAAGTAGAATTTAATAAGTTTAGTATTTTATACTCAAATGTTTCTAACTAAATATACATTAATATAATCTCTCAATATTATTTTACATTCTCAATAAGTTTCAAGACTAATCAAAATTATAATGACAATACATAAGATTTATTCACATTCCAAATTAGTTCATTCATTCATTCATTCACAGATTCAAACCCGTGGGGGGGGGCGCCAAGCGTTGTTAGCCGAAAGGTCAGCGCAGCTGCCTTGCAGGCAAGCAGTTGGTTGCAGATGGTTGTTGCGAGTTCGCCTCCCGACCGATGCTATGACATATGGAAAATCCGTGGGGGGAGATCGTTGATTTAAAACATCTTATATTTGCTCAGTTTTTTTATTCTTTTCTAAAGTGAAATGACTCTAACCAATAGTACAAATATAAAGAGCTTATGCTGATTAGTCTTTAATAAGTTAAAGTTTACTTATCACAAATAAGTTAATAATATAACACTGGACTTGAAATTAATTGTTTCAGTTTTTGGAATATTTTGATCTAAATAATATTGACTTAAACTTATTTCCGATAAAACGTTTTACACTGCTTTGATTATATATGGAGCTCGTTTTTTACTTTGCATTTAATTACATATAATTATGTGAAGTTTAGTTTTAATTCAATCTTCTATAGGTTACAATAAATATTTTAAACATTTAGCTTTTAAATCCATTTCTCTATGTTAATATTTGTATATAATAAATCCTTTCAAAATAAAATCTTAAAATTAGACAAAATTCAATCTTTTAATGTAATGAAAGTACAAAAATATCACAAAAATGTTTTTAGAATCATATTTTTAACTTAATCGCACTACCCCCTCCCCCCCATCAAAACAGGCAATAGCTTAAAGAAATCACATTTTATAAAAAGATCTAATAAGAAAAGCATCGTCTACTGATTCTTTGCAAGAATAATCATATTATCCAAACATATTTTATTTTTATATAATAACTTTTTTCCACATGACAAAAAAAATAGCACTCCTATTTCATTTATTATCGACATTAAATTTTATCAAGTAGTGTAAAACAGTTAGTTATTTCCGCTAATGGTAGTCGTCTCAGTAGTTAGGGTGATTGGTTTATAAATGAGATTTCTGGATTAAATTTCTACTGGAGAAAAATAAGAAATAACATTTTGATATGAAGAAATAACTGAAAATATTCACCTTAACTTTGTTTTAATGAGCAAATAGCCTACATAGTTTAGGATAGTGGAAAAATAAAAAGACTTTGGAGTTCAATACTTAAGGATCATAAAACAGGTGTTCAAACTTCTTATGAACTCAGCAATAAATCATTTAATTATTTTTTAATTAGCACAAGACTTTTTAATAAATAAACATTTCTTAACCTTTATTACTTCCTAGTCAGTAATTTTTATTTTAAAATATTTATTTTTGGATACAATCTTTATATTTATAAAAAAAATATTTTTGACTGTTTTTGCACGTGTCATCTAATATAATGTCCAGTGCGATTTAGCACTGTTGTTATTACTATGCGATTAATATAATAAATGAACGGCAAGATAAGTTTACTGAATTTTTACCTGTAAGTTTAAAATTAAGCACACCATAGTTTTGATTCTCAATTTCCTAATAGTTTTAAATTGAAGTATATATTGTGTTTTCTTGAAGACAGGATGCATATATGTACATGAATATTTTTTTAATTTTTTTGCAGATACTTGCTCTTATGACTGACAAAACTAAATGATAATTCAACTTTTAGAAGTATGTAAAGTCACCAATCAAAATAGTAATTGATGATTGAAGATGAGGATGCTAAAACCATTTGATTGCAGATTTCCATTGAATGATTAGTTATTGGCTTAAGATATTTACATCTGCAGATCACTTTCAAGAGAAGAAAAATTGTATAACTTAGAAGAACTATGTTCTATTAAATGGAACATTGTTGGAGTTTATAAAATTGGAAAGTGAAAAGACGATTTAGAAATATATATATACTTTATAACAAATGCACAAATATTGAAAGCACAGTTAGAATATAAATTATTATAAATAAAAAAAGTGAAAAATAAACATTGTGGATATTGATAGTGTATAGACAGTGTGGCAGTCTGAGTTTATCAAATTAATAGAACATATTAAATCCAAATGATTAATGTTATATACCAACAAGTTCTTATTGATATGAAAAAATGAAAGACTTTTATGTGAATGGACAAAGTTAATCAAATCAGCATTTTAAAATTTCCATGAGTGACTTTATTGAAATATGAAAATACTATGGGTATATTTTGTTTATGGTGTTAGATATGAGAGAAGTCACAGACATGTGTAATTCACAGTAAAAGAAAAACTGTATATTATGACTTCTTTGTTTGAGAACGATGCTAAAGGTCAATGAATACAAAAGCATTCAAAAAAAGATAGCACAGAATTGGATTGTATTTTGAGTAATAACTATCTCAAAAGTATAATGTTTATAATAGATTACAAAAAATTCACACTGATTAATGAGATGTAAAATAGAATGCTAATGCAAAACTAGAGAAATAAAAAGAATTTAAAAAATACAATGTTAATAGATAATATTCTTAATATTAAGAAATCCTCTTAATAAAATAAAACTAGAATTTATAAGTCATTTGAAAGTATATATGAGACTTTAAGACTTAACTAAAATCATTAACAAGGTAACTGATAATCTATTAAGAACTGCAACAAAGATAGCTAGTACAAATAATATCTATATTTTGGTAATTTTTTTATTGCCAGAAATAAATATATAAAGAAAAGAAGAAATACATTTTTTAAAAAAATAGGACCTTTTTGTCAAATCGTATGAAAACTATAAGAAAATAAAATTGTGAATAGACAAGGAAAGCAATGGAAAATAAAAAAAAGTATAAATAACATTTTGATAATGGAAGGAAAGTTATTTTAGCAATAAAAAGAGAAGATGGAAATATTACTAAAAAGAGGATGACATCATGAAATGTGTGCAAAAGGTCTATAAATAATTATATAGTAATTAAAAACAAAGAAACAAAGTACTCTCTACAATTACTATATTTTCTGAGTCATCAGATTTAACTGATGAGATGAAACATGCAATTAAACGTGTGAAGAAGAGAGGAAGAAATTATAAAATTGTTATTGATATTTTAAAAGAAACAGCTGAAGAAATTGAAAAATTGTTGTCAAGAGTTTATATCAAATATGTAAATGATAAAAATTAAACAGAATGCAGCAATAATATTAATATTTAAGAAAGGAGTTTAAAAAAATATTAGAAATAGAAAGTTTTCTATTATCAAGATAATTACAACTCATCTACAACCAGCACTACTGGATTCTAACAAACCAAAAGAACTAGCTGATTTTTAAAGTAGCTTTAATAGTGTGGATAATAACCAAGTAGTGAGAGAAAGATATAAAAACGATCAGTGAATATAGCTTTGCAATTATACCCTCAGTTATTAGATTATGAAAAGGCATTTAATTTTAGAAATATTTATAAAATTAAATGCCTTTTCATAATCTAATAATTGAGGGTACAATTGCAAAGTTATATTCACTGATCCTTTTTATATCTTTCTCTCAATAGGGTGTAGGCTTGGGATATTGTTATATTTTGAAGAATATTTATTAAAATGTACATAATGATATTAAAAAAAAAATTCTTATTTCCCAAATTTTTTTCAGCACTTTTACAAGAAATAATTTGGGATTGATTAAAATAAAATCTAAAGAAATAGTTGCTTTTGCTAGTAATATTTTAGATCTTTAGGTAATGTTGCAAAAGTTATCAGATGAAAACAATACAGGTTGGAGTAATAATAAAACTTTTATTTTATATTACTATTACTTGGAACCCTTTTCTTTTACAAATAATTATTATATTCAACAATGAAATATTTAAATATATATATAAAAACAACAATAATAGACTAATTAACTATATTCTCACCTGCAATAATGTTTTTATCTAAAAAGCTAAACTTCCAGCGATATCCTGTTGCGACTACCACCGTATCTATATGACAAAGAGTTGTGCAATCTTCGAATATAATCTCTTCTGATGTAAACTCCCTAATATGAGGTTTAATAATAATTTGCCCGGATGCTATCCGAAATGCTAATTCGTCATTTATCATAACGGCAGCCTTAAATTGAGACCTTGTGGGTGTTAACCCATAATTGCATTGATCAATATAACTATCAATTAATCTTTTATAAAACATAGAAAACACTCTTTTTGGAATGTATTTGTTAACCCTTCGATGAGTTAATAACTCCAAAGGTGTACCATGCCATAGTGTTCTTGGAATCAATACTGTCCCATCTCCTACAGAAAGATATACCTTTAAAAAATATATATATATAGTAACTAAAAAAGAACAATGTAAGGTAATTAGCTTGTTATAGATTAATATACATTTGTTGTTAGACTAAATCAATGGTGCGCAACCTTTCCGCACTTGCGAATCCCCTTTCTCGGACAACAAATTTGAAGTTACCATAATTAGTTTTTCCGAGTGCATAAGGATTTTCATAATAAAACGACAGTAATTTTAATTAATATACAAATTTATTTTTCCTAATATTTAAGTATTAAGTACAAACGATTTGAAAGGAAATTTTTGAAACAAGTCATATATTTATATAAAAAAAATATGATACATATAAAAACAATTTATTTTCATGTGATTTTTCTTCTTATTTTTAAAAATTATAAGAAAAACTCTATCATTATCCAAAACTGAAAAAAATTGTTTAAAAATGTCGCGATCCCAATTTACGCGACTCCTAAAAAGTCGCGATCCAAGGGTTGCACACCACTGGTCTAAATAAATAAAACTAAGTTAATTAAAGGTGTCATTTAAATTAAAACAAGAATGATACAGACTTGTTCAAATGAATCGGAAAATTATTATTAGTCATTTCGAATACCACTTTTCTTTTGCCACAATGTGTATCTATATATGTATATTATAATTTGATTTATATTAGTAATATAAATGTTCGGACATTTATAGAGAAATGTTAACCATATATTTTTATCTAAATACTTTTATTCATGCTTAGCATGCTTTCGATGTATTATATATCATATTGATAGTTCATTCATTTCTTCAGTGTTCATGGTTAGTAGGTGGAATTTTTTTTTTAGTTTTTGAAAGATTTTTGGAATATATTGTAGTCTTATCCATTTTTTATCCTCCCTGGTTTGAGAGTGTACAGGTTTATTTATTTTAATATAGAATTTAAATAATGAATAAAACTATTAAGTATACTTACTAACAATGAATACTAAAGAATGAATGAGCTATGAATATAATATGTAATATATTGAAAGCATTCTATGAATGAATAAAAGTGTTTAGATAAAATATAGAGTTACCTTTTCTGTATAAATGCCTGGATATTTATATTACTAATATTATATTAATACAGAAAAGAAATATAAGTTTTGGAATTGTAATTTGATTTACAAGTTCCAAACTTTCTATAGTCACAAATTTGTCATTATCCACTTCAGATAAATCAAATAAATGGTTATTACTAATCATTTATAAGGCTAAAGATTATTCCTAGCCAGATATAAACTTTGTTCTTCAATTAAAAATTAATGCTTTTCAATTAAACATAAATACATGGAAGTGAACATTTTAATTCTATCTGTCTGTCTGTCTATCTATCTATCTATCTATCTATCTATCTATCTATCTATCTATCTATCTATCTATCTATCTATCTATCTATCTATCTATCTATCTATCTATCTATCTATCTATCTATCTATCTATCTATCTATCTATCTATCTATCTATCTATCTATCTATCTATCTATCTATCTATCTATCTATCTATCTATCTATCTATCTATCTATCTAGCCTGCCTGCCTGCCTACCTACCTACCTACCTACCTACCTACCTACCTACCTATCTATCTATCTATCTATCTATCTATCTATCTATCTATCTATCTATCTATCTATCTATCTATCTATCTATCTATCTATCTATCTATCTATCTATCTATCTATCTATCTACCTATCTATCTATCTCTTTTGAAAACTATTGCAGTGTACAAATCCATCTATCTATCTATCTATCTATCTATCTATCTATCTATCTATCTATCTATCTATCTATCTATCTATCTATCTATCTATCTATCTATCTATCTATCTATCTATCCTGCCTGCCTGCCTACCTACCTACCTACCTACCTACCTATCTATCTATCTATCTATCTATCTATCTATCTATCTATCTATCTATCTATCTATCTATCTATCTATCTATCTATCTATCTATCTATCTATCTCTTTTGAAAACTATTGCAGTGTATAAATCTATCTATCTATCTATCTATCTATCTATCTATCTATCTATCTATCTATCTCTTTCTTTTGAAAACTATTGCAATGTATAAATCTATCTATCTATCTATCTATCTATCTATCTATCTATCTATCTATCTATCTATCTATCTATCTATCTTTCTTTCTTTCTTTCTTTCTTTCTTTTGAGAACTATTGCAGTGTACATGAATGCCTATCCAGCATCTTTCTGTAGCACACGACTCTCAACTATCCATACTACCTCATTTTGCTGACACACTTGATCACACACATGTTGAAAAGATAAACAATCACCAATATAAGTATTTCATGCTAAACCAGCACTCATCAGTTGATCCAGATTATCATCTCCACACATATATGCAATCAATGCCCAGCTTATATTAAGATAGCCAAATTTCATACTTTAATGAACAGGTTTCAATCCACTCCACCTCACAACTCTTCAGCTATCCATTTCATTGAAAATCTGAAGATGGAACGCTCAAAGGTGTATTATGGTGATTGTTTATCTTTTGAACATGTGTGATCAAGTGCGTCTGCAGTATGAGATTAAAGTTTATATCTGTGCTAGAGAAAATCTCTACTTTAATAAATGATTAGTAATAATCATTACGTGTTTATCAAAAAGTTGATAATGTAAAAGTTGGGAGAGGAGTAAATTGATGCTTGAAAATAAAAATGAGACTGTTTGCTCTACATAAATACTCTTCATGTAATAAGGATATATATGAGAGATGATGACCTGGCCCAACTAATGAGTGCTGGTTCAGCACGAAATGAATCTTGGGGGTTACTTGTCTTTTATTGTTATCTTTATTTATATGAGATTATTTATGAAATAAAAAAAAAGAATGGAGAATTATGGAAGTTGTCTATAAACAGAATGAGATAACATGGATAGTTGAGAATCGTACGAAAGTCTGAGCTCAAACCCCCTATACACTACATATTGGAGTGCAGATATGAAAAAGCCTATACTGTAGACATTTTTTTTTATAAAAATCTTTCTTTAGCAAATTTAAAACTATAAAAAAATCCCCCAAACTGTCACAAAACGTTATTTTTTTTAATTGGGGTATACAGTTTTCTTCCTTAATTTTTGATCTAAAAATAGTTACACATACATTTGCTAAATGACATTTACGTGATTAATTAAATTGACTATCTGAACAAAATCCCAAGCTTGTTTATATTTACTTGATTCTCTGAAAAAACAATCCAAGATTCAATTAGTTTTATATCTCAGATTACAAAAACACAAATATATATGAAATCATTATATCACTTACTCTTTATATATAAATAGTTAAAAGTTGAATTTTTTTTTAAAAAAGGACATTTTCTGTTCAGCAATCTAAGAATCTTGCTTAGTCCTAATCCATAGACACAAAAATCATCACGGCAGAAGTACCTAGGTTTCAATATATTATTTAGAGAACTGTAGTTTCTCAAGTAATAATAAGATTGAATAAACATTAGTCTTTTGAACTACCTAAAAAAAAATTTCTAATGAAAACCTTAATTCATGCTCAGTCTCAATATTACTTGAGATCCAGAATTTTCCGGATCGCACAAGATTTTAAAAAAGCATTAATGAGATTTCACTGAAATGCTGGATGCTTACTTCTGCCAAATGAATTTCCATGTCTGTGGATGACTATTGAAAGAAGAATTTCGAACACAAAAATCTGATATATATTTGTTCTCTAAATTCTGATATATATTTGTTCTCTAAATTTTTTCAATTTCATCTATATAGAATAATAATTTATTATATCTTTTGGATTAACTATATATTAAAATATTAAAATTGTATCTATACGTTCTGCAAAAATATTTGCTTTCAACATGAACTATTTTTATCTTCGCATTGACAACAAACTAATATCTTGATCTAGTTAATGTCAAATACTATTTTGCAAAAATGTTGGTACATTTTTAATACAGTACTGTAATATTTTACCCTGAAAATTACAACGAATTATTCATTGTTCACTATTCATGTTTTAGTATAAAAAACATCATTTCCTTATACTTTCTCTCTCTCACACACATATATATTACTTAATTGGAAATCTACTAGGTAATGCTTATATGGCTATGTTTCTTATATATCAATTCTTTTTTCATGGAGGGTTTTAGGGTTTATTAGGTAAGATCTGTTATAGGTTGAAGTGAAAGCTTTCATTTTTCATGATATCAGATAAGCTCTATAGTGAGATAGTTGACTTAATGTCTGTAAATATATATTTTACCTTATGGCTGTTAGTTACACTGATGAGATGCTGAAATATCTACATTACAATCACTTTCTCTAGATAACCCTCACCTAAGCATTGTACTTATTCTTCAATCCAATTGAAAGTCATCACTTATTGGTAAGATATTTTGCTTTCCAATGCATTTGTAAGTTATATTAATAAAATGAAAGACTTTTCCACATTGAATGTTAGTAAGGCTAGCAGTAATAGTTTAAGTAATTCACTTAATTCTGATGCCAGCCTTCAAAACTCATTTCCTAATAACAGCCATCTAACCAGTAAGTCCAAAATTAGCAGAAATGACTCTCCAAATGTTAAAAATCATACTTTAATTAGGACAATATTAGAAAAATTAGTTATGTAAATGCATTTATAAATTTGTGATTTGAGCCTCAAGTTAACCTTGAATGTTCACATGTCAATGATAGTAACATTTTAAGCCTGCTAAATGATGCTTTGAATGAAGTTATATCTTTAAATAATTCTAATTCTGATTCAAGGACTATAGATGAACAATTATACTAGGAATATATTAATGAATTTATCAGTACTCCTATCTTACTTAAATCAATTAAAAAGTTTTAGAGTGCTAGAATCCACATCATCGCCATTACAAATATAATATTTACTAAGGCAATAAGCCTTTAAGCATGTGCGCTTGAAAATGCGAAGGTAAGGACCTCTACAGGTCTTAACCACAAGCTTACTCTTTGGAAGAAAAGAGGGGAACCCAGGGGGAACCCTTCCTTACTTCAACCTACTTTCTATATAAATAGGTGAAGGTGAAGCAGTTAGAACTGAGAGCATGAAGCTATTCATTACTTCACTGATTAAGTCCACTTGTTAAATTTCCAATAATAGAATTTTTTGCAATATTAACCAGAAAATTTTTTATGGTACACAATTTTATTGCACCCTAACTATAGATGCATCGGTGCAGAATTACATAATTTTATTCAAAAAGATTAAAAAAAACATTAACTCCTGAAATGATGAAATGTTGTGTTACATTGACCTACATAAGCCTCTGATGCTTACAGGATAAGCTTCACTTTAACAGTTTCAAAATTATATTAAATTTAAAATACCTGTTAGAGAAATGACCAAGTGTACCAGTACTAGCAAACATAGCCACATTCAATGTAATTTTAAGAAAGAGGGTTTTTGACTACTGACATTCCAACTCTTCATTCCACTCAGTCATCTTCCTTGAGAATAAAATTTGGAGGTGTCTCACCTTAATATTTCTTCTACAAAGAAGGAACCATATTGTTAATGTCAGTTTTTGTCCCTCAAGATTTTGTCAACAGTGTGAGTTGAAAATTTCCAAAATTTTCACTCATCATATATCTATTTCTATACCTGAAGATTATAAGATTTTGCTATACCATTGGGATCCAAAGCTGTTTTGGATTCTCTCACACAGCAGCCCATGTCATATTAAGTCTAAAATAGTTCAAGCCTCTCCCTTGAAAAATAATATTTTATCCTTTGATGAATTTATCCCAGTTCAAATGTCTAAGAAGAGAAAATACTGAAGAAAGATGATGAAAGTTAGTCAATGCTCTGATACTAAAGTTATTCATATGATTAAATCTGATTCTAAATCTGTGAAAACCAAATTCTTAACACTTTATGCTACAGGAACTCTTAAAATATGAAGAACTTTGATTGGAGCTGAATCTATCTTGAAACCGAGTTTAGTTAAATATTGAACTAGTTAGATATTAGTGTAAGTAATATCCTTGATGGCAGAACAAAAACTTTTCTTTAATGGTATTGATACTCATAAGTATGTTTTCAGTATACAGAAAGTTATAAGTGTTTTTCCTGATCTGACTGCTGATGTTGATGACAATTAACCATGAATTGTGAATTGCTTCTCACTGGGAATGAATTTTTCAAAGTGCAGTAAAATCATATCATGCTTTCTTACTTTATTGAATATTTGTTTTGCTTTTGTTATCTCTGGTATTATGTTTAATTTTGAAAATCATGATTTGTTGCTGTACATCTTTTCCACAGATCTTATCTGTGATTCAAGTTAAGTATGTTTTAGATCTATATGGTATGATGTTCAAATTATGTTGCCTTTTTCTTTTTCAGTTTTCTGTATTTTAAATAGCTCCTTCACTACTTAAATTATATAGTTTGTGCATACAGATATTGATATTAATGTGAGGGGTATGAACTTTTCCAAATGGCTTTTTGATCTCTCACTTTTATCCTCTTATTACTTTCTTCTGTGAGTCTAAACTTGATACACATTCAGATATCAATCTGGTTAAATATTGATATAGGGAAGTTTTTTTTTTATAGTTCTCCACTTCCGATATTTCAGCTGCAGGGTTAGGTATTTTAATTTGCCATAAAGCACCATTTGATTCCTTCAATATTCTTTACCTTAATCAAGATATGATCATCTTTGCTTTTCATCATACTACTTTTAGGAGTAAACATGGTTTATCTTCATTTATCTTTATTTATATAACATACACAATTTTACATGTCAACTTATATGCTATATTAATATTATTCTTAAAAGAATAATATATTGATTTTGTAGCTAAATATCTTCACCTTATTAACTGTAAACTGATGTGTTGAAGGCTTTTCTCCCCATAACACATTGTTCTTGTATATTTTAAAGCATTTAACTCTGATTAATCTTTTATTTTATTCATCTCATCTGCATTTTATAGTTAATATATCTTTAAGCCTGTTGTTTTTTCGGTTTCATTGTAACTCTTCATTCAAATTGATATTAATCTTCATGCACAACCTGCAGTTTACTATGATGATACTTTAAGAGTGTTGCTTAAGGCTACAATTCCAGAGGCAGTAATCTCAAGATTTATATTTATTTTAGAAAGATTGACATTGTTTCTGTACAGCCTATTGTATCCTGATTTTCTTTTATTAATATCATCTGATTCATCGTTAGATATTGCACCAGTGAAAACAAATCATCTATGGCTTTAGTTAAAAAACTTGGTTCTGTTAATTTGAAACTGAAAGTCATTTATTTGTGACCTTGCTTCCATTCCTTAAATTATATTCCTTAAGCAGCAATATAAAAATACTTATTCTATATTGCCTGAATACTTTTGTACTAAAAAGTTCAAAATCTTTTTGGCTCAAACCCATAACTGAATAAAAGTTCATCAATTCTTCAACTATTGTAAATAAATGTTGTGCATATACAGACCTATTTGACGTGCTATTACTAACAGTTGAATGTATTTGGAATATTTAAATAAAGTTAATTTTTTTCTAAAAACATTCAATACTCATATTAGATGATAAAAATAGTCCAACATATAAATACAGCAAACCTTCAGGAAAACATTCTAAATAAATGTTTCTGTACTTTTGTGGTATCAGGTATTATAAACTGGACTTTTTTTTCTAAGCAAATTTATTACATTGATAGATTGTATCCAATTTTCTTACTTCTATTTCTTAAGAAAAATAGTCTTCTTTTCCTCTTAATAATGTTCCATATCTCTATGTCATCTTTATTTATCAAAATCACTGAATTCATAATTAAAGTTAAGATGTAACCTATTATTCTATATTCCATCACAGAGTATTAATTTTCTAAAAAGAATGTTTAAATCCCTGATGCTATCATCCTGCTTAAAATTGTTATGGACCAAGTTAGAGCCACTAAACAGCTGATCCTGTAGCAGTACAACTTGATATTTTATTTGTTTTTGATTCAGTCCATACTGACACTCTCATTGAACTATTCCAATCGCATAAGATTTTTGTTTCCATTCCTTACATTTTAGCTATCTTTCTAATGAATAGTTAATTTTTATCACTCTTAATGGCACAGTAATGCCAGGATTAAATCCTATAACTATATTCTGTAAGAATCACCATTGATTACTTTGGTTTTTTATTACTTGATAATTTGCTGCTTCTGGGAACAGAGAGGGAACTGAAATATATATTCCACTGATTAATAAAGCAGTCAAACATATACCAATCATGGATGATCTTGCCATTTAAGTCATACACATCTTTTGTAACAGTGTTTCCTCTCCTTTCACTGCTCTCTCTCATAACTTTCTTAGATTTTTCACATATAAAATGTTAGATGTTATGAGAACATTTATTCAGAAATATATTCTCACATTTAATGAAAATATAATTAACTCCTTATCCAAAGCATATCTTTTTCCTCATCAAAAATCTCTTACATTAATATCTTGATATTTTACAAAAATGATTTATTCTATGCAGATTATTAACTATGCCAATGCTTTCAAAAAGATTAATTTGTTTTACTCCAAAGTAAGGAATAAAAGAGTTGTTGAAATTACTATTAAAAACTTACAGAAGCATGCCAAAGACAATGATCTTTCTCTCTATGAAATTCCTACATTTTCAGAGGTTATTTACTGTTTTTAAATTAGTCTTTGTTTACAAAGATGCTATGAAATTTGCTTTAGTCATGCCTACTGGTATACCACCCAGAAAATCCCAATTTTTATTAATACTGAATCAAATCCATTACACCTTATATTGATTTTATTCATCACATATTCTCTAAAGAAATATATATTTTTGAAAGGCTTACAGCATGATGCATAGTGCAAGTCAACCTCAAGCATCTACATCTCTTCTTACTTTCACCAATAAATGCATAAACAAAAAATTCAAATTCTGGTATCTATGACACAAATATTTTAATTTCTTTATCATATCAGTTTAGAAGTTCTATCGATTAATCACAGAGAATAATATATGCTAACATTGACTCCCTGCATTTCCTTTGTAATTAGTCTAAAGAAGCAATTCATCATTTTGTTCTGCAATTTCCTGCTCTTCTGACCTATAGAAAAATTATTGAGTCAATTACTAAATTATGCACTACTGACTTTCATTGATAAAAATGAAAGAGGCCTTCCCTCTTCAATTACAATTACTAGTTTCCTTATGTTTTTTGTTCCTAAGTTACCATTTTTGCTTCAACCCTACATGAAGGAAATTGCAATCACTATTTTATAAGAAAGTTTTAAAAAATTAAAAAAATGGAGACAAGGTGCTTTCCCCTCCAGATGTTGTTGATAATATATGGGATCTGTTTTCTCTTCTGGACCTACTATTAGTGGGTAGTTCTTTTCCTTTGTTTTATTTTATTTATTTTTTACTTTTCTATGCCTGTGCTATTTGCAAAATGCATTTTTAAATTTATATAACATTTATTTTGTCTGTTCTTTTATAATATACTTTTTAATATCTAATTGAATTGTAAATCATTTTTTTCAAATTGGTATAAAATTTTGGTCTAATAAAGTCCTTTTTTTAAAAAAAAAAAATTACTAAAAACCTCCCTTCCTCTCCCTCGTTTTTTCTTATATACCAAGCCATTTCTTTCACCTTAATGCAACTTACTGAGGTCAGGATTGTAATCAGAGCAGTAAAAGTCAAGTCAAACTTGCTTCAAGATATCAATTGGCCGAAGATATTTGAAAATTATAATATTTAGTGATATATTTTAAACTTAGATTGTCGCCATTTTATTTTAATCTGAAATCTAATATTTAAAAACTTGTATTTATAAATTTTGTTAGCATTAGTGATAAATTAAAACAGTATAATGAGAAACCAATAACGAAGATAATCACAAAGAGATAATAACAATCAATTTAATTAAACAAATGTTTAACATTTTTTTTGTAAAACCTGAAATCATAGGTAGATTAATAAATTATATAACAAACAGATCAGCAGCAATAACTGACTTCCCGGAACTTTTCCTAATATTTCAGATAATAAAATATATTGCCTGAGAATCGCCATTTCCCCCTATTTTAGTCATTGTCTATATCAATTCACTCTTAAGAAAGATGAATGAGTTGTATATTTAATATTTGTACCAAATCTAGGGATATAAATATAATTGACTAGACTGATGATGAGTGATAATCACATAGGAGTACCTAACATTTTTAAAATTGAGAAATGCTTAACATTTTTTACAAGAGTAACTGTATCACTTGTAATAGGAGATCAATTTTTGATAATGGCAGATACCAACAGGAAAATTATTCTACCAGTGTTCACAGCTATCCCAGTTAAATTTCTTCCTATTCTTGATTAAATTATAAAAAACAATTTAATAATTAATAACGTAACTATCAACAAATTTTCAACTAAATTAATAACTTCAATTAAATGTCACTTCAGAATAAAAATAGTTAATTTTGCTCCTAGAGATCTTTTGGCAGACTAAGTGTTTTGAAGTTGTATGACCAAAAAATAATTGCAGACATTAACAAAAGGATGAATAATTATTTATGGGATCAGAACCAAATATTTTATCTTACAAGATTCTAAAAACACCGACAAAAACATAGTTTTGGAATAATTAAAGTTAAATTGTTTTGACAATTTAATGTGGTGAATTTTATTTGTCACAATTTTTTCTAATTGATAAAATTGGGAAAATCATTGTGGACATCAGACAAATATAACTAATAGAATTCTAATAGCTTATGACAATTTATGTAGGACAGTACATTATGACATTTAATCATGATGCCAAATGGAAATCCATTTACTTAACATAAATTTTGTGATTTTTTTTTTTACCGGCTGAACATTGACTTAAATTTGAAAATTATAAGGATCACACAAAGAAATAATTTTGCCTTCTATTAACTACTGTCTTTTTTAAAATTAATTTAATATTAACTTTAATCTTCTCCAATAAAACATTAAGATTTTGACATCAATTCTTTTGATTGGTGATAAAAAACATTTAGAGTTGATTTATCACTGCTAAGATTTATATAGTTATCAGGCAATTTTTCAACACTAAATGCACTTATACTATTCAATAAGTCTCTGAATATTGATGAAAACAATATTATAGAGACTTACAAAATCTGTCAAAAAGATTTTTAATGTGGTCACAGGAAATCTTTTACTCATGAGTGCCTTTATAACATAATTAAAATGTATTTCACTATATCACAATTAATAGTTACAAAGTAGTTCTTACATAATAATATATTTATGTACATGTTGAGAAACATGCAAGAAAAATAAAAATTGCTATAAAATATACAAATGACTCTACTGTAATAAATATAACATGTTAAATTCTGGTGAGAATTTTGAATTATATTGTTTTTACTTGTTGTTATGTTCAATTGTATTGTTTATAATAATATAAATTTGTTTTTAAGATGTTCTCTAGAATTATTATTTTAATGTTGAAGATTGGCTTAGCTTGTTTAAAATTTTATTTAGAAATCATGTGATGCAAAGGTTTAAGTCATTTTAGGGATTAAAAATCACATTTGACAATGCAATTAGAGAAGTCTTTAATAATAACACTGTTGCATTTTAATAGCAGTAATCATTTATTTAGTTATAAAAACCATTTTTTATATATCAAGAAATATTTGAGGATCACAATAATAAAAAAATACTATTGACTTTACAGATTATTTTGTCAATATTGTTTTTTCATTTCTAAATAGAAGCTGATCTATAAATCTTTGACTATTCAGAAAAGAAATATAGTTTGTTGTTCAAAAAAAATGTACTTATAATTGACTTTTATTTACATTATTACTTTTAGGATAATATATAACAAATGTTAGTCTTAAAAAATCACAGTTTTCCAAGGTATATAGTTCAATAATAAGTAGAACATGCATTACATGCTTCCAGCCCTCTACAATTGCATTTCTCATGGTTGTGTAATTATTTAATCTGAATACTCAGTGCTAAAATAAAGTCTTCAGATTAACTTAGTCAATAATTTTATAGTTATTATCTTATGCAAGCAGCATCACTAAATGTCTTAAAGTTTTGAACTTAGCTATTGACTGTTGAGAGATAATGATCTGAACTATTTTAAAATTATAAACATAAAAACATATAACTAAAGTCTAATATTTTAAGATTATAAACATAAAAACATCTACTTAAAGTCTGATATAATTAAAAATAACTACTAAATCATATAATAAATTTTTTTATAAGAACAACATAGTAAGGTTTTACAAATATTAATTCCCAGCTACTTATTTTTTGCCAACAAAAAGACCCTTTGCTAGCCAATTTTGAAAGTGAAATTAACTTCATTTCAAATATTCCTAATAATAATAATGTAACTATGATGTTATTTTATTTTCCAAGACACAGCCACTAAATGTTTATGTTTAAAAACATGCTGTTTTGATAGAAGATTTTATTATATATCTGGTAGTTATCTTCAGTTATGTTATACCATAATATATTATTCATTTATTATTATAATTAGTAATTTGAGCTTTTCCAGTATTATTAAAAATGAATACTTAGTGATGGAAAAGAAAGTAATGTCAAAATTATGTTATTTTTATAAATAATTAAAATGCAGTTTGATATTTATTTTATTTGTATCAGTTTGATTATGAAAACAAAAACAATAAAAGTAAGAATTAGTCTTCAATTTTGTATAATTGACTATTAATTTAGTAAATATTAATTCCATGTTGTGTGATGTATAATTGACTAATACCATTTAGTAATTATTAATGCCATGATTTTATCTGGTTAATATATTGATTTTGCTTCATAATTCCATCAAAATTGGTCAGAGTATTCTTTACAAACAACATAAGCTTTAACTTTTCTATTAACTAACTACTCAACTTCAAAAGACCTAGTAGTAGTTTTAGTTATATTATTAACATTTTATTTTTACAATTAATCTCTACATTATGTATAACAAATACAACTTTACAAATGAAAAAATATTTTAAAAGATAATACTTGAACTGCAAAATAAAAAAGTAAAGTAATTTTAAAGTGACATACTTATAAAAACAATGACTTTTTATATTGGATAGGTGCCTTTGCCAATTTATACAAAACATTAAATGAAATATTTGTTATTTGAATTTATTTTTTAAAATCAAAATAAATTTTTGTTTAGATAATCATCCAAAAAATTAGTTTGCTTTATGAAATAAAAAGAAAATCTCATTTTCAGACTCTGAGAACTAAGAATCTACCAATCATTTGAATTGACAATTTCTTTCTATTATGATATAATCAATCAATAGCAGTATCAGCTCTTTAGAATTTTGAAATCTGTGTGATATCTGTAATATAGCTGTACAATATTGACATCCTCAGATTTTTTAAGCTAATAATTTTAATTTGAATACTGACATTCTTAGATTTTTTTAAACTAATAATTTTAATTTCAATAATGAAATCCTCAGATTTTTTAAACTAATAATTTTGATTTCAATACAAACATCCTCAGATTTTTTTTAAAACTAATAATTTTAATATTAATAATGATATCCTCAGATTTTTTAAGCAAATAATTTTAATACTGACATTCTCAGATTTTTTTAAACTAATAATTTTAATTTCAATACTGATATCCTCAGATTTTTTTAGACTAATAATTTTAATTTCAATACTGACATCCTTCGATTTTTTTAAACTAATAATTTTAATTCAAATTTTTGCTATTATATGAATTCAAATCAACACATGTATGTTACAGATAGCTGCAATATAATGATTAAAAATCAAAAGTAGAAAAATCAAAAGTAGTAGACTACCAACAGATTACATCAAAACATGGTGAAGACATGCTGTTAAAATAGATCGACCATTTTATTCTTAATTGTTTGTCAATAGTGTTATTTATTCATAGCCTGAGAGAGAGTTTCTAAGTCCAGTAATCACATTATATATATATATTGTAACGAGCACAGACGTTCGTTACATTGTTGTTTTTTTTTATTTATTAAACATGAAAGTAAATTAAAAAGTTCGCATTTAAAAATTTTCTTTTAGAATTAAAAATTGAATTTAAATATCATCTTAAACTCGTATATATTAAATCACACAGGTAAAAAAAAAATTATTAAAATAAAACTATTAAAAATAGAAAAGGTATTTTAAAACTAAATTTTAAAAAGATTTGGAGATAAAATTATATCTTTAAATTTATCTTTAAATATATCTTTGATTTGGAAAACAGGTTAATTAATCAGAAATGGAAATGATTGTTAATTAGTTAAATGTAAACCAACCTTGGGCATTTAAATGTAAAAACAGCGGTCAGATAGGAAAACAATAGAAACAAATAGCCAATGAAAGAAATCCATTGGGAAATCGGACCTCAACGAAAAGGATCATCACATCGATGACGTAATGTTAAGTCAATCTTTCAAAGTAATATAAAAGGACAAGTTTGGAAATTATTAGGGAGTGATTATGATTATTACAATGTGACAGATAGGTGTTAGTGTGGAGGTGCGGGAGAAGAGATTGAAGAGACGCACGTTCAATCCCTTCAGTTTTATAAAATGGAGAAATGAACTATCGTTTTCTTACATTGAGGACCACAGGATCATGGGAATTTAATGCTGGATTTCAAACGGCAAGCATGTAAAGATGAACGTTTAAAACCGTAAGAACTTTCTAATTTATGAACTATTAATTTGAAAACTTGACTTAAATTTAAACTGGTATTTAATTGTTCAATAGAATCCTATCTGACCCTAAATTTATTAATAGTGTTATTTGATGTATTTTTTTTCTTATTTATGTAAAATCATTTCCATTTATTTATTTTTTGTTCTTTAAGTTTTTATCATGGTTTTTTTGTTCTTCGTTAAATTAATTATATAAATGTTAAACTTAACTAAGGCGTGAATGGCTGTATAGATTTGTAAAGTTATATTAGGGGAGGGTAATCTTAGGTTATTTGTGTCGTGGTATATTGGGTCAATGGATTGGATATATTGATGTAGTTAGTAGATGTAGTTGGGGATTTCCTAATTGGAGAATTCCCTTCTTTCCCCCCCTCTCCCTTTTTTCCTTAAGGAGGGAAATAAAAAGACGCGCGGGTGCTTCCTTTTTTTTTTGTTTTTTTTTTTTTTTTTTTTCAGATAGATGTCACATTCCTAGTTGATGAGAGGCATCATTTCTTCTTTTAACCTTTTTAGTGGTATTTCATATATATATTGAATACATCGATATATCAGGATGGAGGCGCCGGGTGCGACTTTAGCCTAAGGTTAAATAGGGATAGAATGTTTATTTTCAAAAGCAAGGTATTATATTCACCAAAAATAAAAATCATTAAATAGTGTTGGATTCTTTTTTGGTTAACTATGTTTTTCCATATTTGATCAAAATATATAGACATTCAAAGATAATGATACCTTACTGGTGGTCTAAAATGTATTTATTCGGATGTCTTTTAAGTTATTGGTGACAATGCAAGTATCTTATGGTGAATACTATTGGGTTACGTATAAATTTCCCTCCGCAATTGTCAGTAATCAATAATTTTGTATTTTGATCGTTTATGTTTATTTTGAAATGTTTTTGACCGTGAAATCTATGTAACCGATCTATATTCAACATTATAAAAAGCTTCATAAATTTATCTGTGCGAACTTAATTAAAATGTAAAATTAGAATATAATAGTAATTAAATGTAAATTAAAGTAAAAATAAAGTTAAAAATAATGTTAAATTTTGAAATGTAAAACTAATACTAAAATAATTTTAAATCTTATATATATGTGAAATAAAACTAAACGAGTGGCTTATTTTATTTATTTTTTAATGTAATCTTAGATTTGATATTATTAAATCTCTGCTATTCCTGAGCTAGTGACATGGGCTAACGACCGGAATCAAAATAAAAAAAAAAAATTTTTTTTTTTTTTTTTACTTACGTATCTGCCTACTTTATAAATTTTTCTAGGTTCAAATGCCTAGATGGCGCTCTGTAGTGCAGTTTATGTAAGTCGCCTTCTCCGGATCGTTACAATATATATATATTGAACCTGATTGAAATCCGATTCAGTGGTGTTGTTATTAAACAAAAAAAAAAAAGAAATTTATTAAGCTTTTAATTTTAATTAAACATAGAGTTTAAATTTGCAATATTATTTTAAAAAAATGCGTGTATCCAAGTATACACGTGTTTATATGTAAAACGGATTTTTAAAAAATGTTTATCGATTTATTTTAAAATAGTTTTCATATACCACCTGTTTTTAAATCCATTTGATTTAAAAACAAGCTGGCTAGCTAATTGCATTCCTGTTGCTTTTATTTTAATTATTGTAAACAATTTTGATAGTGGAGATTTTATTTTTATGTTGTTGTTTTCATTTCAATAAACCCTGGGTAGAATTCTTAGATAGATTGAGTGGGAGATTAATATTTGCCCTGCCTAAGGCGTAGAAATTGGACAACAAGTAAAGTGTTTCACGGGAAACGGAGCAACGTATAAATAGCCCCGAAAATTTGGAGTGTCAATTAATTCATTGTTTGTTGATAGACAAGCTGTTTATCAAGTGAGAATTTATATCAGCGTGGACATTTAATTTCTTAAAGGACATCAGCTGTGATTAAATACTTTTGCCTGCAACAAAATGAAAAATTCTATACTTGTTACCACCACCCAAATGGCTTGCTAACTCCACAAAAGACGGATCCCTGACTTCCAAGTTTGCTCCAGTAATTCCTTGAACACCTAAAAGAATATGGAACCTCTCTACATCTACCTTGCTGCCTAAAGAACCTGAAAATGAACTTAAGTAAAAGTGCACACTCTATGTGAACTTTGTTTTACCGAAAGGTAACTATTTTCGTTTTTATTCTTCCCAGGGTAAATTAATTCTCATTAAATCTCCGCTCAATCTAATCATAAATATGTCTTCTTAAATCAATATAGCCTCATATCTAATATTTGCTGTGTTTTCCAATATTTTATAGTGTGTCTTGGAATCTTAGTTTTAAGCTTCCAATTTGCTTTCAGTTTTGTTTATTGGAGAGTGACGAATGAGTTTTATATTTTATGCCTCGCTTTTGTAAATGCTTTAGCAGTCTTGTATATATTTTTTTATGCTTACCTGTAATTATTTAGTATTCAATAATTAATTTTATACTCTATGTTTGCCCTCTTGCTAAACCTCCAAAACTCTTTTGGCTGACGACTTTATTGTCTGATTTTCGCAGGTGGAGATTTCGTTTCTAATATCTCTAAAGGCGGAAATTAGAATTGTGTTTTTCTTTGTAATTTTATAAGTCATCAGCAGGAAGATAAAATTTATCCTTTCTTAAATTACAGGTGAGCAATACTTTCGTTCTGCTAGAGTATTTTAACTTTTGATATTTCGTACTCATGTGCACTCTCCGATAGATTTCTTTTTGTAGTTATTATGTGTGCTTTAAATTTGTCAGAGCGTGTACTCAGAATTTGTTTGTAAGTTTATTTTCTTTAAATGCTGGGGCAGACGTAACTGTTTTTCTAATTATTTACTTGTCCCTTAGTGGGATCTTTAATTATTAATTTTAAAGTAATTTTCGCCAATCGTTTGGCTGGGATTCACCAGTTTTAATTGTTTCTTCATTTCAGTCATGTTTGTCGGTTGTTCTTGAGGTGGATCAATCACCATTATTTTAAACATAGTAATAGGTGCAGCTCATACCGATATAAGGACATTCAAGGTCTGACCAATTTTTAGATCTCGAACAGCTCATTGGCGCTGGATTCTTTGATCTATTTCAGGGGCATATGGTTTAAATATCTGAAAGTGAAAACCAATGTTTAGGTGAATCCTCTGCTGAATGAAATTTGCTTCCTCCCTTTTAAATTTGTTTATTAGAAGATCAGTCAGTCTGTCATAGCTTTGCCTTTAGTATGTCTGGTACACACCTGAGTTAACCCCCATCTATTGTGTCATAAACTTATATTTAATAATTTATTTTCTCATAATAAAATTTATGAAATATGTTTAAACTTAATTTGGCTGACGTTTGTCTTTGTGCTTTTGTCTCAATTGTCTAAACAATTTAAGATCTCTTGTTTCTCCCTGAGTCTAGTCGGTGCAAACCATCATCATCATCTATTCTGATCACAGTAAACAAATTTTCCAGACACGTAGTGGTCTGGTGGCGCCCTCTGTTTCAGAATAGATTGAGTATCCTCTATAATATATATATATATATCCATGGATGGATATTCCCTTTAAAACCATTATGTTGTTTTTCTTATATACTTTTTCAATGAATTGAATATGAAAACCTAATCAACTTAATAGACAGTTATATATTTTAATCATATATTTATTTTCATCTAATCACCTTTTGTTCAAAATTGAACCTTATCAAGGTGTTATGTTAATTTAAAATGTCATGTGATTTACATATAATCTTATCACACCATCTATTGACCAACTGCAACCCTAAAAATGTTTCTATACTTTCCAATTTTTATTTAATGCTCACTTTTCTCCCAACTTTATTGAGCCTTGTACTAAATTTATACATTTCTCTTTATTTTCTTGTCTATACATTGTCTAATAGACTTTCCTTTTTTTATAATTTTTACAATATTTGATCACTTCAATACTTTTTTTATATTTCATAACATGCTCTGTTTCTAAAAAATGGCAAAATGGTCCTGATTTATTATCTCTTATTTATTGCTCTATCATGTTTCTATCCCCTTTCTATCTTACTTTTTATAGACTGACCTAAATATATCGTCATACATCCCTTACATGTAATTTTATAAACTATTCCTATCTATCCTTTTATCATTTCTCATTTTTGTATTACTAACTTTTTTAATAATTTACTATTTTTCCATTCTATACCTATATTCTCATTCATTTTTTCTTCCCTATCATTCATATAATCGAGGATGTGCTAAGACAATACATACAAATCATGTGCCATTTTGAAATAAAGTAACATCTTGACAAGATTCAATTTTGAATAAAAGTCAATTAGATGAAAATAAATATATGATTAAAATATATAGTTATCTATTAAGTTGATTATGTTTACATATTCAATTCAGTGAGATTATATATATTGATTTTAATATTCTCATATATATAACAGTAAAAACAAAATCATTTCATTGCTAATATAAACAATTGAGTTGCTGTGTAATTGCAACTATTCAATCAACTTTTTGCAAAAAAAAATAGTGCATTTATTAAGCATCCATGATTTCATATGGAAACCTTTTTTGAACCACAGTCTTTAGAAAATAAAATTTTATATCAGCTGAAATATTTAATGAAAATTAATTTGAATTGAATGATATTTATGTTTACAGATTAGAGATATTTCTATTCATTTTAACACTCTTCAAGTAAATAATTAAACATCAAATATAAAACAACAGTTATTACAATGTCACATATATATACATTCAAAGTGACAAACTCAAACACTTAATAATTTTAAATATCAGTCAATTTAAATCAATTTGTCTTAAATGTCTCATCTGATTTAAAATGCACATCCCTGACTGTTGATAAAATATTGAATGTGCAATAAAAATCACCATTTTTTTACTATAAAAGATTGATTGAATAGCAGCAAATAGGAGACAGATCAATTGCTTATATTAGTAGTACTTGAGTTTGTTGCTTTGTGTGTTATATATTATAATTGTCTATCAATATATATGTGTATACAATATCAATACATTTCTAGCTACATATACATAATAATAGTACGAAAAATATATACAATTTTGAATTGGTTGGTTATTACAAGAGCAACAGCTGAAAATTTCTACAAATAATAAAGGAATTAGAATATTAAAAATAAAATACAAGTACTATATTTCAATCAGTCAATAATTCTAAAAAAATTAAAGAAAAAATGAATGTTATAAAATTGGAAAAATAGTTTATTGCTTAAGACAACCAAGTGAGCTATTTTGTCAACTTTTTCTTCTAACAAGATTTGGACTAAAAAGAGGTATTCTAATAACATGTCTGAGACTACATTTCTCATTAACTTTCCTATTCTAATCTGGTTTTTTAATGTTTAGTTTATTTTATCTTCTATTTCTATGTCTCATATTATTCTGTGCATATATATGTGGCTTTTTTTCAATTTTCTATTGGCATTCTCATTATTATCACATTTGATTTATTATATTTGTTTTTCTTATATCAGGACATATTTTTAATTTGTTAGTAATATTCCATCGAATCACCAAAATATAATAAAAAGTATTAAAGTGTTGTCTATATTGCACATCGATACAATGGAATTGTGGAAAAGTGCTCTAAGTAATTTATCAGTTCCCACAATTGTCATTAAAATGCAGTGAAATATGAAGTTTTACAATGATTATTAACAATAGTTTCTACAAATGTATTTAAACATGTGCCTGTAGGTCCTGTTTGGTATTATTTAATAGGACATATTTGGTATTGAATTCCATCATTTCTGGGACTCAAAATTATTATGAACTAATGTACAATAAATTGTTTGGGATGCTAAACTGTAAGTAACATTAACTTAATAACTTTATTTTTGTACATATCAAGAGTTGCCATGGACCAGAATGATTGACCAAGGGATTAAATTGTAGTTTGCCAAAATAATTTATTCTTTCTGAATTTTCAGTAGAACTAGTATTTCACTTGATCAAGTGTCCTTGTTGTTTAATATTCTTTCAGTTTACATCCCCACACAGGTGACAAATATTGAAAATTGATACTTAGAAGTTTTTTGACATTTTAATAGGTAAAAAAAATGAAAAGAAAGTATCAATTACTTTCTGATTGTTGCTTGAGCAAAATCTGCAAAACAAGGTTTTGTTTCAAAAGTCCATATAAAATTTATTGCTTAGAGTACATTTAATAGTGATTGGAGGCTTTTTAGTGGCTCCTCCAAATATATCAAATAATTCCAAAGCACATACTAAATGATTATCTAATGAATCTATCTTCTGGTTGGATTTTCTACATGTTCTTTTATGAATTTTATTAAATAAATAATTAAGCTATTTTTAAAAAAATCTATACATATATAAATAATATCACTGCCTCAATTTTTCAACAATTTATTTTCTAATATCTTCTTTTCTAAAATTTTTTAATAGGATTATTCTATTTATTTATACAGAATTTCTTATGTTATATATAGAGCTCACAAAACAAACTCTTAAGCTTTGTTGAATACCCCCAACCTCAGAGTGGTTTCTGCTAGTGGCATCCTCAGTGAAGTGGTAGGATATTCAATCATTAGATTAAAAATACCAGGACAAGACCAGTAGTTGAGGGTATTCAACAAAGCTTGTTATGAGTTTGTTTTGCAAACTCTATATATAACATTTGTAAACAAGCTTTATTAAATTAAGTCATGTGACATCTGACTTGATTTTTTTTTTTAAGAATTTTCTATGTATGTTTTTAATTTAATTGTGAATTTATATAAAATAGTTAACTTTTGTCCCATATCAATTAACAAATTTCATACTTCACACTTAATAATCATAAATAATATTAAATAATTTAACTTCAATTGAATATATTTATAACGTGATTTTAATATTGAAATTTAAACAATGGACGACATAATTATTTATTACAGCCAAACTCAATAATTTTATAATTTATAATATAAAATGTTATTCTTGATTCTATACAATTGGTTTGAACTTGTTATCATTTTAACCTTTATGACAAACTATTTTAATAATCATTTAATAATTCATAATCTTACAAATTATCTCCCCAATTAATAATTTAATTAGCGTACACACGCTTTGTAATCAAATAATAAACACACTATTTTATAATCTTTTTAACACGAAGCATTATCAAGTATATCAGACATACAATATTTTAATCTTCGTTGTCACATCGTTCACTTATTTTATTTAAATAATAAGTTTAACTTATAATACTTTTCTCAATATATCATCATCATCAATTTTAATCATTATTGATCTACTACAAGATTTAGTTGTTTTTCTGATCTATAACTTTTTTCCTCTTCATTATGCCAACAAACTTTCTCACTTCTTTCATCCATTTCACATATGATCTCTTTCTAGGTCTTTACAATCTCTTGGGATCCAGTTTAGCACTTCAGCTTGCTATCTATTAATACGTCTTCTAGAATCCAGATCAGCTCAATTTCAAACTCTTTATTCTTTCAATGACACAATAATAGCTTTACTCCCAACATATTCTTAGCTGCAGTTAGATTACAAATAGCTAAAATGAGAAATTTTATATTGATCTAAAAATCTTATGAACATTAAAATAACCATGGTTTAAAATTTCTGCAAGTGATGTGAAAATTATAAAGAATATTAAAAAATAAAACAGGTTTCATCATTCTAAATGGTTCATTGCCTAACTTGTAGCAAGCAACAAACAACATCAAATTTTAATTCTTTTCATCTAATATTTTTCTAAAAAACGACTTGTTCTAATAAAATTTTTATTCACAAAAAGTGAAAGCAAAAATTAATCTTAAGATAAATCGAAACAAATTACTATAGCAAAAAAAAAAAAAAAAAAGGAAAATAGTTGGGGGGGGGGGGGAGATATAAAGAAAATACTTTAATACGTCAATAAAAAAGTATCCACAAATATATTAGTGTTGAGTAATTATAATTGAGGAAAATAAGGAGATAAATAATTATGGGCTTAAAAAATATTTAAACTGAACTTTAAAAGTAATAAATAGAATAGAGAGGAACGGGTAACAAATTGACGGCGGCAACACAAGAAAATGTACACTTTCTCATCATCTGGTATTAGCTAATGTTAAAATTTAACTGAAAATCAATAGAGAAGAATGTATGTATAAAAGTGTCACCAAAGAATCCAAAAATTATATGGAAGGGGAAAGATTTCACAATACTGTATTTTTAATTCTCATTTTAAAAATGTGAATTTATGCTGAAAATCTCTAAGTAAAATAAATTATTAAAAAAATTACAATAATTGTTAGAAGAACTATATTTAAAAAATGCAAAAATGATTCAGATATTTGAAATCAGACATTAGGAAATTAATATAATAAATAGAGCAAGAAGTTTTATGTTTTATTTTCTGGTTAACAAAGTAGACTTAACAAAGGATCTATAAAAAAGAAAACAGTTTTCTGAACAATAAGCTCTCCATGAAAAATTGTATTAGATGACAAAATTCATAGACAGATCTAAATTATTGATAAAAAAAAAGAAAAAACCTTTTCCCCAGCTTGATTATATTCATAGATGAATAAATTGCAGAGTTACCAGTTAAATTTTGAATATTTTTCAATGGTTAAAGAAGATAGGCTTTGTCAAGCATTGGTGGTCAAGAGGTCAGCGACAGCTGCTTTACAAGGAGTTGTCCTGGGTTAGCAGGTTTGCTTCCTGGCTGATGCTGTGACACAAGAAAAAAAAGATAGGCTTTATATAACATTCTTATTTCTTCAAAATATTTTTGAAAACATATAATATACTAAAAATTATTATTACTAAACAAATAGAAGCTAATTTTGATAAAAATATTCAGTAACTTAAGAAGAGCAGAGCTTCACAAACATTATTTATTAAGAAAGAAAATAAAATACAGTCTTGATGCTATTAAAGAAAACAAAATATTTAAAAATACAACCCTAGACAAGTATGATTATTCTGGTAAACAATTCATATAATAGGATATTGTTCCCATATGGAAATGATACTTTGGTTTTCTATTAAAGTAACATAAAGTCGCTAGAAAAATTTTATTTAAAAATTCTCCATAAAATTCTAAAAACTTGATGGAAAAGTTATAAGATCTATCAGTATATTCTTTAGTTTTCTAAATGTAATAATGTAAAGATTAAGTTTATATAATATTAGCACATTTTTGGAAAAAAGTATTTAATAATTTGAGGATGTTTTGTGAGTGAAGCAGACTTTGTTTATTTTATATAAATTATCTTAAAATTATTTTAAAGAAGTGTATGTAACATTGATTGATTTCATTGGAAAGGAAGAAATGAGGATAGATTGTAATGGAAATCTACGATCAAATATGATATGTGAATATTTTAAAAGAAAAAAAATGGTGCAGAAGAAAGATGACATAGTAAGGTACCAAATAAACAGATTAATGGGCTATATTCTATAACAGTGCATATTTGTGGTACACAGATTGATTTTTATTATCTTCACAAAATTCATTATCATTTTGTATTTCTGTCTTTCATTATTGAAGTAGCCATACAAATTGCAGCATTTGACTTAATAAATGCTGTAGGAATAGGTATTAAAATTTTTTGATAGAAAAAAAAAACAGAAACATAATTTTATAGTGCTAAAACCAATGTAGTGGATTTTGATTTACTTTCAGATAATTATGATTACCCATTTATTTCATAGCAATCAATGATAAGTGGTGTAGAACAGCATAGGACATTCACTATTTAGAGACAAGTTAGGAAAAGCAAGAGAAAATTAAATCTATTTGAATATAATAGTAAAAACTTACATTTTAGAAAGCAATCTACTATTAATACTAACAAATGAGCATGTGTTATGTATGTATAATGTAGGGATTAATGTGTATAATATTTGCTATTTATATCATGTAAAGTAATTTTAGTTTAAATTATTAAAAATAATAATAATAATAACAATGATGATCATGATAATAATAATAATGAAGATGATGGTGATGATGATAATAATAATAATAATAATAATAATAATAATAATAATAATGAAGATGATGATGGTGATGATGATAATAATAATAATAATAATAATAATAATAATAATAATAATAATAATAATAATAATAATAATAATAATAATAATAATAATAATAATAATAATAATAATAATAATAATAATAATAATGTACAATTAATGTTATAATGCTCATAAAAACATAACAAAAATGGGCTTAATTTCAGAATGCACATGGTCTATTTATTATGACTGATATTGTTTTAAAAGAAAATAATATAAAGCCATTTCTCTAAGAAATTTAATAGATTCATCATTTTAAATAAATTACTATAATGAATTCAATAAGTTTTCAGTGTTCTAAAGTAATCTTAACTAGAGATGTAATTTCAACAAATGTCTAAAATAAAATTAGCTTCTGTTCAAATTCTAAAACCAATGGCAGGCTATCTTAATGGGATTCAGTTTGGAAATGAAAACCAACTTCATAAGCAACATCTTTAAATTGCTTTATCAAAATATGGAATGCCTTGCCCTTAGCAGTAAATTAATAGAATTTAAGAAATAAAGAAAAGAATTACATTTAAAAGAATTATTAACATCAAATGTGGTATATGAAACTTAAGAAAAGAAGCATAAATGATCCATTATCAACTCATACTATATGTCTATCAGAACTATGAAAATAAATAACTTAAGAATGATTCATGTTTCTAACTTGAACATGTTTGAATATAGATTAAAAGCAGAGCACTATACTAACATCCCTATTTGTACATAAGTCATTTGCAAATTTGATGTAAACTGTTTAAAGATGAACAAACTTTTAGTATAAAAAATATTGTAGTAATAATAAAAAAAGTAAATCCAATTAAACAATGAATGTGTCAAATGTGCTAAAACGCAAGTATTGTTGAAGCTAATTACAGATTATAAGATTAATGGGTGAGCATTTTTAAGAAGTTTTATCTTCTAATAATCACAACCAGTGAATTGAATGAGCACAATGGAAAATGTATGCAATAAATATTTAAATTTATACAAAGTGGGTTAGCATGTGCATGTTTCCTTCCCATTTATAGCATGTGGGTTATTAGCTATAAGTCCCATTTCTTTAATTTTATATTTAGAATCATGGCACTCTATACAAGTGATAGTGGCAGAAAATGATTTCAATATATGACCAATAGATCTTTGGTATTCCAAGAACTTGGATTTGTATTCGGGTTTGTATGGAGCTCTTTTGTACATGTAACAGTGCCGAGAGATGCAATTGGAGATGTAAGATTTGCTATAATATATAACAATACAACTGATTTGAAGGCATGTGATTTTATACTCTGTGTGAGGAGTTTGATCAGAGGGTAAGTGGTTTTTTGAGTTATTGATTAGTCTATTAGTCTATTAGTTGAAGGAAGTGTGTAGCAAATTAGCTTGAAAAAATGAGAGGTTTTGATAAAAATTTTAGTGGGAAATGAATATGTGGAAGAAGAACTCATGGTTTGTCATCCTTGAGAGAATTAGTGTGTAACTTCTGATGAAATTGTTTTATCTTTGTTGTAAGATGATGATTGAATCGAACATTGATGAGATCTTTTATATATATTGTTCTATGTTACTTTTGCATGAGGCATGAAACCTTTGGAGGTCAGATGCTACACATATCCTCAATCAAATTCCCCACTCATGCACAAATTTACAGGTCTCTTATCTTTCCTTATTCAAAATCATCACTTATGTAATCAAAGCCACACAAAAAAGTAACATAGAATAATATATATAAGATCTCACCAATGTCAGATTTAATCTCAGGCATCTTAAATGAAAGGTAATTTTATCAGAAGTTACATATCAATTATCCCAATGATGACAAATCATAGCTTCTTCTTTCATACATTCATTTCCTCATTAAAATTATCAAAAATTTCATTCTTTCAAGTTAAGTTTTTGTACCCCTTCAACTGATAGACTAATCGATAACCAAAAAGATTGCTTAGCCTCTGATCAAATTCCTCATACAGTGTATAAAATCATATGCCCCCACATTGGTGGCAGTGTGATATATTATGGCAAATCTCATGCCTCACTTCACTCATGTCTCTCAGTACTATTACTTGTACAAAAAAGCTCTAAACAAATCTGAATACAATTCCATCTTCTTGGAACAACAAAGGTTTACCGACCATATATTCAAACCATCTTCTGCCAGCATTGCTTGTATAGAGCCCATGACTCTAAACATAGTTAAAAAAGTGTGGCTTATAGCTAATAACATTCATACTATAAATCGAAAGAAAGCATGCTTCTTTCTCTCCAAAAGTGTACTCTCTAACCATTTTGCATAAATTTAAATATTTATTATACACATTTTCCATTGTGATCATTCAACTCGCTGGCTAAGATTATGAAAAGATAACACTTCACAAAGCGCTCAGCCATTAATCTTATTATCTGTAATTAGCTTCACCAATACTTGTGTTTTAGCACATTTAGACATATAAAAAATTATATTTTTTGGTTATTTTTATTTTGTGTGTTTTATAAGTTATGTATATTTTACAGCCATAAGTTGATAATTGATATTTTAAAATTTTTTATGTTTTAAATATTTTAATTTTATGTTTAGGTAATGAAAACTTCACGTAGTTTATTATGTTTAATGTTATTAAAAGAATAAAGTATTTACTATTGAAATTTATCAGAATTCGAGTTAAAAAACAAAATCAATTCTACCTCGAATGTTTTAATAACCTTACATAAATTAATGACATGACAAATGAATAGCGACAGTGTATAAATAATTATGATCATTAGATAGCATAAATGACTTTAATTAAAAACGTTCTTTGAAGTTTATGCTTATACATGTTAAATGATTCAATGTTTGCTATAACCTTCTGCGATCTTTTTATATAATAATAATGGTAATTAAAAAATTCAAATATGTGGATTTATGTATTTTTATTTATGAAGATGTTGAGTTTGATATGTGTGTACACTTAATACTATTTGTATAAATAGTCAATATTAATAATAGATGAGAAGTTTGAAATAAGAATTTTGCCAATAATTGCATTTTATAAGGTTCTGACTTAAGTATGTAGAGGCAGATGTAGTATGCCTGTTTCTCTTCTAAATAAAAATAGGTGCAGAAAGGGTATTCTTGCTTTTACCCTAAATAAATATAAATGCAGGTGTGGTAAGTCTGTTTTTATTCTAAATTTCCAGATCTCTTCCCACTTGATGTTTATCTTTAAGGCCACTTGAAGGCTATGGTGTATCAAGGAAAAAATACAAAACAAAAATTATCTTAGGGAATGTATCACCAATGCCATTACAAGCATAACTCCAACTGTGCTGATACGTTTTCGTCAGCAGTGGCCAACACATATTGGAATGTGTTTTCAAAACAATGGCATTCATGTAGAGCATATTCTATAAATAAAAATGTTTTTTTTTTTATAAAAAAAAAATGTTTATTTTCTCTATGTATGGAAACTTTTGACCCATACTGCATATATTATAGAATGTATTGTTATAATGGGATATTATGAATATAATTATTTATATATGCAACTGAATTGCAGACACATTTATTAAGAGATAAAATAATTGTTGTGATCTACTGGTGACAAAAATCCAAATCACATTTTTTGATTATAATTTAAATATTGTGATTTATGCACACAGGTGCCATCTTTACCTCCTTATAGAGAATAAAGTGAGTAATACATAATAACAAATCATAATATTATTGTTGATAGTAAAGTTAATATTCTTTTCTTATAATGTGGATATTATTACAAGATATTCTACAAATATGGCTCACAAGTTCAATCACTTTAGGTCATTGATTTTAAATTCTTGTCTAAAAACCTAACTCTTACTTAAATGTCTTTGAAGTGATTAATGAATTACATAATATTGGGTGCATTCTTGTCAATATGACGCCCTTAAATAAATAGTATTATTGATTAAGGAAATGACAAACAATACAATTAAGATATAAAATAAAATCATTTATGACAATAAAATTCAATTTAGAGTTATAAAGTTACACTAATAAGATAGCTAAAGATAGTCCTTATAAAATGTTATTTTTATAATCCAATAGAAATTTGAGGTTTTTAGCTTTGTAATTTGTTACTGCATCATAAATCCTCATCTCATTTGTCAATTTATTTTAACATAAGCACTACTAATGTGAATAATCAAACTACCTTTTTATTAATGGAAGTGTTGAAATATAACATTTATGTGTTAAGGAATATGCTGATTTACTTGTTTTGTTATCTGATTCATTTATAATAAATATTATTTCTTTGTCAGCATGTATACGAAACTTTTGTACTACCAATATATGGGAAGACTGAGTATAATTATACATGGAGGAGCTTCGTGTATTTTCCTGATTTAGTTTGCATTAAGGAAAATATTCTGATAGGGGTAGGAAGTGCTATGAAAGATTAAAATTAAAACATTGCCCACATACATTTTGTCATTAGAATGCATAATAACTTTGAATATAACATCTAAGATAGTAACATCAGGGATTCCAGTATTTATCCAGAAGTGTTGCCTGGTGGATGTCATATATTAATCCATCATTTCACAGGCTGAAATATTACAAAATTTTCTTGAAGGCTAAAAAAAATAAATTTTTTAGAGTGAGATAAATCACATCAAACAAGCATCCAATTATTAATCAGTCAGTAGATGATATTTTAAGATAGTTAGTAAATATTTTTGCCTTATAGGATATCAGATCTGTTTACCTCTATGTATAACAGTGATGTATCTCTGTTGAACTGATTTATTTTCTTTATTAAGGTAAAAAGGAAAAATGTATCCAGAAATAAATAAGAATTAAGCAGCATAAATCCTAAAAATTTATTGTAATATAAGTAACTCATGTATTTTTTTTAAGTTTCCTAATCTACAGTTCACACTTCCTAATTTTTAACAATCTAGCAATACAGATATTCTTTGCTTTATATGAATATTGGAGTTAGAGGATTATGTTTGCGCATAAGTACACAACTTAGGATTTATTATATTACAAATCTTCAATTATTTCTTAATATTACCGATAAAAATAATAATATTAATTTTATTTTTTCTTAATTCAATAATTCTGTAAAATCAGTGGTTTAAATAAAATGTTATGTACTTTTATCAAACGTTTGGTTTTTTCTCTTTCTTAAATTACAATAAATGATGAAGCTTTAGATTTTGCCATACACGATTAGCTTAGGAATTAAAGGTTATGACTGATTAATATCAGGAATTTTTTTGCTGAAAAAAAAATATTGTGTCCATTTTGCAATAATGTGCATAAAATAAAAACAGAAAAAAACATCACATTTTCTTGTATAGGTAGGGAAATTGCAGGGCAACCAAGTTCAAACTTTACATGATCAAGTCCCAAAAGCCTAGGACAGAAAGAGAGTGGGGGAAATATTTATGCTCTTTGTTTGTTTTGTATATAAAATCAAAAAAGTAGTATATACCTTGAATTATTTAATAATTGTCTTTAAATAGTTAGGATTAAAACACATATAAACAGTTGTCTGTGGACACAAGCTATTCAGTTAATCATTTTCATATTTTGATTATTAACTTTCTTCAAAATTGATCTATACTTACTAAATTCCGCTATTCTTTCTATAACAATAATTTAAGTCTAATAGATTTAATAATTTAGTTTTGAATATTAAGTTATAGTTTGTACAAATTATTCAGATTATTTTTGAATATCATAAAATTATTATATGTAAAATTTATACCTCTCTTAAAAAAAATTTGCCAAAAAAAAAAAAAAGCTATACAAACAGCAGAGAAGTAACAAATTAAGAAATGAATCCCACTTCATCACTTTTTAAGAAAGTTTCAATAAAATTTATTTTTATTGTTGAATTTATTTTAAAATATAAATTTATTAGTCTTTCATGTTTGGAATAAAATATTTAAATTAACTACATACCAGTTTACATTAAAATAAAAGTGGCACTTTTATTTTAAAAAAGCATACATTGGACAACATTGAAAAGAAACAAAAAAGGTAAAAATGCAAAAGAGTTTTCAATGAAGTACTTAAAAAAAATATGTTAAAAATTACAAGCATAAAAGTTGTAAAAGTAATTTTATTCACATAAATTTTACTAGTGGTAATTGCCTATATTTAAAATCATTCAATGAACATTTTTATAAAGATGTTAATTTATTAAAGAATAATAACAAGAATGTATAACATTATATATCAGCAAAAAGGAAAATTTAATATTCTTTGTATGTTATTTTTATATAATAATTTTACATTTAATGTATAATTGTAGTTACATTTAAAAAAACATTGTTATAGCAAATACTAACATAATTCATGGAGGGAAAATATTATTATAAATATTTTGTTAGCCGAGAGGTCATTGCAGCCACCTTGCAAGCAAGTAGTTGGTTGCAGATGGTTGTGGGTTCGCATCCTGGCAGATGCTATGACATATGAAAAAAAAAGTAAAAGAGTTCAATGTACAAATATACATGAGTGTATATGAGATTCTAATATTAATTTCATATTTTTAGACCAATAATTTATGTATGTATGTAAGCAGTAGGTTTGGTGTAATATAATTTCTGTTACATTGTAATTATTATTATCTAATTTTAGTTAAAGGTAAATTTATATAAAGTTATGTAAGTTCTGTTATTGAAAACTACAATTATGGAATCGTTTTCATCATCTTTATCGATTTGTTATTTTTCATAATCAATTGAAGTATGTATTAAAATATTTTACAGTTGAAAATAAATTATCTTTAGTTTCACTTTTTTATTGTGTGTTTGGGTTACAGAAGTACTTTCTGAATTTTATGATTGAACATTTAATTTTAAGACCAAATTGTACTTATTTCTCCCTGATTAAGTGCATTGAAGATATACTGCAATTAGGAAATATTTAGAAGTATCATTATTTATTTCTTGATGTCTAGGTAGAAATAATATAATTATTTATGTGTTCTAGAATTAAAAACTTTCATATAAAAATAGAATTTGATTGCAACAGAAAACCAAGATTATATGTGTAAATATCCACACTATTAATTATATTTGATTTCATTTTTATTAAGAAATGAAATTGTCATTAAATGAGATATGGAATGCTAAACCTCATTCAAGGATGCGATTGATCTGATCATTGACAAATCTGTATTTAATTCACATAAACAATCACCTAAGGATATTCTGTCAGTTTTCTTTTCTTAATTAAATTTTTAATCCCATTGAAAGAAATGTTTTCAGTTATTGGTTTTAGAAAGCTATTTATTATAGTATGAATTAAATGCTTGTTTATTTAACTATGTGCTTAGATTGTTCATAAGGCTAGAGTCATCATATTAGTTTTTAGATTACGGGTATTGATTGTCTGGAATATCATCCAATAATAGTGTTATTCCAATACTTCATGGATGTATCTATGATGTAATTTAGATGAGAATGAGGAAAAATGCTACTTCATTTGAATTTAGTTAAAAGATACTCAATTCATGTAAACTTGACTATTCCATTATGACATATCTATACACATTTAACCCAATAAAACTTTTCATGTTTGGAACACATCCCTCTATTGAACTATTACTCAGAATAAAATCTTCCAGTCTAATTTCTTTCACTAAGTTAGAGACTTTTTTAAAATACTAGAATGTCTACAGGGAAGTGTAATGACACCTTTTTGTATATGTAATTACAAGTAATTTGATTTTGCAACTTACAATCAATCATATGCACATAGAGGATTTTAATTATCAATTTTTCAATATTTGTATGTCCTATTAAAAAGGCAGAAGTAATTAATATTTACATTGCCACACCCAACTGAGTCTAAGTATAAAAATCTTAAAAATATACATGTAATAATATTTTCTAATATCAATTATAAAATATGAATATTCAAGGATTAAATGTTATATAAGTATACAGTGAGAATTCAAGTTGCAAAACCACATTGGTTGTAATTATATATATAAGTAGAAAGTCTAAATATCACTTAGGTGAGTATATTGAGATAATTCAATTCTCTAGCTTAGTTAATGAACATTAGCTTCTAATAAAATGCACATGCACTGAGGAAGATTTACCTGTTTCTGATAAAATACATATGTACTGAGGAAGATTGGTCTAGAATATTTTATTCAATTTAGAAAAGTTGGATTATTTATAAATATTTAACAGGTGAATTTATTAATTTGTTATATATATATATATATTTGTCATCTTTTATACAATTTAATGCAGTCTTTTTTAATATATAATTTCTTCTTTAGTTTGCTTACAGTTTCGACAGTCCTGCAGTCTTTATCAGAGCTCTCTCTCTATATATATATAGAGCTCTCTCTCTCTCTCTCTCTCTCTCTATCTATATATATATATATATATATATATATATATATATAGAGAGAGAGAGAGAGAGAGAGAGCTCTGATAAAGACTGCAGAACTGTCGAAAGTATAAGCAAAATAAAGAAGAAATTTTATATAAAAAAAGACTGCATTAAATTGTATAAAAGATGATAAATATATATAACAAATTAATAAATTCACCTGTTAAATATATATATATATATATATATATATATATATATATATATATATATATATATATATATATATATATAAAAGAGAGAGAGAGAGAGAGAGAGAGAGAGAGAGTTTAGTTTTAAATGATGCTAGTAATATTAAAAAAGTTATACAAAATTAATGTACAATATTACATATAAAATTTAAATTTCCAGAAGAGTATTTTGTGATCGTTAATCCAATGCTTCCAGTTGCCTTTCTGGATGGTTTACTCATTCTAAGCTCCAGATGATTCAGATTTATTTTATAGTGCGATGTTACAATAATTGTAAATCTTAGGTAAGTCTCCTCCCTTTTTTTTTTTTAATCGTTTAAAGTGACTCTTAATAAAGAACAATAAATTTTTACCTCTATGTTTGAATATAATTTCATTCGTTTTTTTATCATTATCAATCTTGAATGGCGACTATCGTAAAAGACCCTATTAGTAAGAGTAGTGGAAGAAAAAATCCAGTTAACACTAAATCCCAACAAAAAGATTCAAAATTGAATCAAAAACATGTCATGGCTTATCCAAATCCTGTCAGACCAAAGAAAACAGCTCAATTTAAAAATCCCAATATGCAAAACACGCCAGTAGTGCCTGAAAGAGAAAGATTTAAACGTACATCTTTGCCGGAAGCCTCAGTAAAACTGGCTAAAAGTAACGTGAAAGATCCAAAAAATAATAAACTTCCACATGGGCCTGGAGGTCCAAACCACCCTTGTTTGGAAGATCTCATCCTCCCCTACAAAACAATACCAGGCTCACCACAATCGCTAACTTCCAAGGGTAACTTACATAAATAAATCCATCGAAAATCTGCTTTTTCAAAGCGAGCACTCAATTCCGGAAGTTGAGAAATGCGGCAAAACTTTGCAGTTGAAAAAATACAATTTCCTATAAATTCAAACTCAGTTTTTCTTGGGAACAATATGTATTCCGACATACCCTACATAACAAAAAAAGAACCGGATTTTTCCGGGATCGGGAACGAAAGTTATGAGGGAAAAACCGATGCAGAGGTGGCGCCATCAAAAAAAAAATTCTCAGGAATCACTCAAAAATCACAACGAAGTCAATAGAAATGCCAATACACATGCCACAGCTTCAAAAAAAGGCTCATTCGATGGGGTGGCCCCACCTCCAGCCATATATCACCCTGGCCCCAATATAAATACCGAACGCAAAAATTTTCCTAACCTTTTTTCAAATAATGTCATACCACCTAACCTCCCCATATTATCTAACACCCCTACATCAGTTGGATCTTCCTTGAGGAGTCCAACCCACACACTTCCATCTAGTTTATCAAATAAGGACAAGCAATTGAAGTATAATAGTGTTGATCAATTTCCAACTCTTTCCCCACAGAAAATACCCAACCTTGGAGGACCCAGTCAGTACCCAGAGGAAAGCTTGCCAAGGCCCACCCCAGCATCCTATGCCAACATTGCTGCCCGAAGTATCTCAGGACCTCGATCTATATCTGCTGGCTTCCCTGCTGTTGATAACACCCAAGTTGGCGAATCTTCTGGAATCTTTGGCAGAGCTCTACAAATAATGGGCAAAACTCATACAACCCCCAAAGAAGTAAGGGAAGACATACCTCCTTATGATAACCCCAGTAACTACAAGTGTGATCTATCTAAACACACACTGATCAATGACAAGTTTAATCAATCAATTCCACCTCTCCTTAAGAAATCTTTTAACATTTATAAGGATGATAAGACTCTGATTCTGGCTGTCACAGATGACAACATCCACCTATTTAAATTCCCTGTTCAATCACTTTTCGAATTATTCACTACACATGGCATCTGGGGCTCGGTATACAAGGTATTGTTTCACCCTAATGACAGGTATGTGGCGATTCAGTTCAACAACATTATGGCCAAGGAGTCATTCTGTAATGGCCATAAGAGTCTATTTGGCCGATATCTGATAACCATAGACCCGGATAGGCCGAGCTCCATTGATGGCTATATCAGGAATTGTGGTGTAAACTTCAGCAAGGCCGATCTCCAGAGAGCCTTAGCCCCCTTTGGGAACATCATAGCATTTAAATATCGGACAATCCGGTATGGTGGGGCCGAGTCACTCTCCAATATAGCAGACTTTCGCATTGCATTGAATAAAGGGATTTCTCCACTCAATTTACCTGGGCTTATTGAGTTCATTGATGTTCCACTTTCCATCATCCTCCAGGGTGTTCCCCCCAGTGCTTCCATTGCAGGGTTAGGGGACACCTCATGAAGGACTGCAGAGATTGAAGCTGCATACAATGTGGACTTATTAGCCAGGGACCACATCAATGTCACTCTAAATATAGTACATCACCAGTCCAGCCCACCTTGGGCCCCACCCCTCAGGGGCTTTCTGGGGATCAGCCCCCTGGGCTTCCTGACTGTCAATCTGACAGGACTCACCATTCTCCTGACCCCATATATGCTGCAGGAGGTTTTGGGGAGGGCTCTTCATGCAATTTGGTTGTAGAATCAATGGAGAGCCAATCTGCTAACCTGCCTGTAAATGTATCAATGGTAGATTCCCGACTACCGATGACCAACTCACCAGAGGAGGAAGGATTCATTACAGCAGTCTTAAAGAAAAGGAAGAGAAGAAAACCAAAAACACCATTAGACTCTCCTGACCGGTCAACATTGGATTCGGAATCCCTAATGGTAGATGACCTTCTGGGCCTTTTTGATCCTTGTAATCCAGGTAGCAACTCAACTTTTCTCTCAAAAAAAAGGTGCAGTGCTCCTCCCCACTGATGGCTGGGCCTCCACTGGGGGATCCCCTAAAACAATTAGTGACTGAGATACCTATGAGATACCTATTTCTCTCACCCTGGAAATATGCGATGAGTTCGCCCTCCGGATTGAGGTTTTTTTCTCCTCCTCATCTACTAACAGTGATTGTGATGACAGCCCTGGTCCAGACTATGACTCAATATGGTTAGAAACTATACCAGTGCCTGACGATCCTTTACAGAATCCAATGGTTTCCCCTGTGCCCCCAAGTCTGGCTGATCCACTGGAACCACTTGATCGACCAACCAAATAACCATGCTCAAGATACTCTCTGTCAATGTAAGGGGCCTGAACTCACAGGATAGGGCATATGCCTTGTCACATTGGTTCCATAGACAGGCCCCAGATATTCTGTGCTTATCAGAAATGAAGTTACACCTCCGGACAGACCATCGTGTGATTCAACTAATCGAAGAATTCGGCTTCTTCCACTTCTCATTTTCTTCTGCCGCATCAGGAGGCATGGCTCTCATAATTAATAAAAAGTCACCAATAGCCCTATTCAAAATGTTATACATAGACTCTCACTGCCTGATAGCGATCTTCCAATTTCATGGATGGTCCTTCAATCTAATAAATCTATACCTACCCAAAAACCCGGACATCATAATCAAAGTTATCCACTCCATCAATGCAACTCTCAGAACAAGCCCGCTTCCCACATTAATTACAGGTGATTTCAATCAATCCTACCTTTCCTTCAGTAACAAGTACATAAAATTCCTTAATCTGTCCATGATAAGTGGAGAAAGCCTTTTTCCTGAAGGGGCATTCTCATTTTATACAAGGCATACATGTTCCCTAATAGACCTGGTTTTTTTCTCCTGTGATGGTGGGATTGATTGAAGCCCATCTCTGGCCCAATGCCTTCTCCGACCATTTGGCAATGGAAATCTGACTCAGGTATCAAAATACCATAATTCCAACAATCAATTATCCCCGCACTATGAGGATGCTGACTAGATCGAATATTACGACCCAACTGGTCTCTGAGGCCTATATTGCATTCCGCCATCTAGAGATCATGTCTCTTCCTCCTGTGGAGGCATGGATGGCCTTTGTTAAAATGCTAGGCTATCTAATAAATCAATGCACCCTTAAAAACAAGGGTCCCATCCAACTATTGGCTGAGCTGGATGGAATTGCCAGAATTCTGCACAACCTGTCTCTTGGGGAGCAGAATATCTCGCACATAATTCACTTGAAAGCAAAATATAAATCAGCACAGTCTTCCCTTGCCGAGTACCTTGCAATTAAGAGGGCTCATCAATACCTACAACATCAGCATTGCTGGACCAGAGGGTACCTTTGCTGGGCCCTTGGCTCAGGCAAAAGATCCCGAGCCCCCACATCGATTGAGGTACAAGGAAACTGCTACTCTGGCTCTTCCATGTTGGCCAGAATCAGGGAGTTTTATTCCCTAAAATTTCAGCCATTGGGGATAACTAGTGCCCGAAAAAAATTTGCTTTGGTCGACGCTGCTCCCCATAAGATTATGGAAGGGCGAATTCTACAGAGACTAAGGTCCCTCCTGGACAAGGTCCATCCTGGCCTGCATGGAATTCCAAAATTTCTTTTATTCCATCTGCGCACATTTACGGTACCAATTATACTAAACATCATAAATTTCCTTGCTAATGACAGTCGGGAAGCCTTGGACATATGTCCAATCACTATGGTTCCCCTCATCAAGAACCCTGAGGGTCCACTGGTTCTCGAGAACCTTCGACCTATTTCCATGGTGCCGCTTATGATAAAGGTTATTGAGGGCCTTATAAAAGAAGACATCCAAGATAACATCATAGAATACCTCTCTCCTTATCAATTCGCAAAGAAAGGTTGCTCGACTGCTGACGCTGTCAGCCGATTTTGCCTCATCATTGACCATGTTCACAGGAGAAGAAAATCCCAGCCAGTCGTGGTTCAGCTTGACTTTGCTGGAGCTTTTGACTGCATCAGAATTGACATATTGCTTGGTATACTGGAGAGGCTCAAAGTGCCCAAGGCATACCTTCAGATTATAGAGAACCTCCTACAAAATAGGGAGGTTTTTCTCTCATTGGATGGCAGATTATCTCCAGGATTTAGGCCCTGTGTTTCCATCCCACAGGGCTCACCACTGAGCATCCTTCTCTTCACAGCCTATGTGAACCCCCTGCTTCTAAGCATCGAGGCTGCTCTCCCAGGGATAGCCATTCCTGTGCTTGGAGAGTGCATATGCCACATTACCTATATGGACGATGTGGTGGTGTTTCTCTCCTCTGGCAGGGAGCTTGCAAGACTTGGAGAGCTCCTAGACCAGTTTGCTCGCGTATTTGGTCTTGAGGTCAACGAACGCAAATCAGCAATGTGGTCCATCCTGATGGGGAAGCAAATCCAAGGCAGATTCAAAGCAGCCCCCCAGAGCTTCCTAGGATTCCATCTCACTTCCCCCCCTCAGTCATGAGGAGAGACATGGAGAGGAAGCTATTCACCAAAATCGAAAAAACAGTTAACTCACTATCAAAAATTTACCTTTCCCTTTTGGGCAAGGTTGCCTTGCTGAATTCGGTAGTACTTCCCAAAATCACATACTACCTGGCTGGCTTTTCACCCACCAACAACTTCATTAAAAGGATCGAGATGCTTTGTAGGAAACTATGCTGGGGGAAGGGGGCCCCGGTCATCAGCTTAAACATTTTACAGAAGCCTAAACCCCTGAATGGACTGGCCTTACATGCCATTAAAGTCTTCCAAATTCAAAGGACATACAATATTCTGGTTAGGCTATTGAATTCTCATTCTGACATTGAGTGCCCAGTTCCCATAGAAAGGGTCGAACCTACCGATAGACCCCCACCCAGATTGAGGAGACTTTGGATCCAACAGCAGGTGACGGATGTCCTATCATGGATCAAGACCTCCAGCTCCCTATTCCAGTCAAAACTTACTTACTGGGACACATACCGACTAATGTTCGAGGAGAAAACATGTACCCCCATCTTGCTCTCAATTTCTATCTCCAGACTTGCCAAATGGACACAATTCCTCAGACTTGAGCCCAAGTATGTAGACTTCCTGCTCAAGGTCAACCTTAAGGCCCTTCCCACAAGGTCCTTTTTATTCCATCATAGAGGCTATAACATCGATACCTTATGTCCAATGTGCGGGAAGCAGGAAGAGACCATGGACCACATTCTGTTCCATTGTGATTCGTGGTCTTGTCTCCGAGGCATGATTCTGAGGAAAATGTCTGCACCTGACCTGACTTATGTAATGATTCCTCTGGCCTTTGAAAAGGGGCTTTTTGCCAGAATTCGGCTGGCTTCATTTGTCAACTTCGGGATTTGGACTATACGTTGCAAACTATTGTTTGAAAGTGGGATTGACCATAGTCCCGAGGACCTCCTTATAAATTTCATATGGAAGGCTAGGGAGATTGACAAGAGGACTTGCCCAGAACAGTTGGTGATTCAGACCTGGGATCAACTAAAAATTTAAGTTTCAAGACATTCCGTTTCATTCTATGGACGATGCCTCTGACCTTGTCAGGACAGATTCTCCCCCTATTGCTGTGATGACAGGGATGGTATGACCTACCTCCTAACCATCCTATTTGAACTGTATTCCTGTAAACCCATTGCAGACAATGCTTGTTAACAGCAGCTCTAACTATTACCTGTATTCACAATTATGTACCTTACTCTATAATTGAATAAAATATATTTTTTTGAAAGTAATCCAATATATAGTGCAAATTCTAATTTATAACACTACGAAACATACTGTATGAAAATACATGTTAATGTAATTTTTTAAAATATTAATATTTTTAATGAAAAAAAAAGAAATAATTGCAAGTAAAGATTAAAAATTTAAAACTAGATATAAATTGTAATTTCTCTTCCAGTTGTCTATTTTTACTATGTTCAATAGTAATACAAAAATACTTCTCGCTTCTTAAAAGTAATGCTTAATTTTAATAAACGACAGGCAAATGTTTTATATTAATAATTATATAATTGAAATATATTATTTTACTCTATACTTTAAGTTTCATAATCTGTTTTATAAAACAATTCTACTCACTGCTTTTGCAAATCTTGTAGCATCCACAGCAAGATCTCCAGCAGAACTAGAATTACCTTTAATTGATATATATATATATATATATATATATATCAATTAAAGGTAATTCTAGTATATATATATATATATATATATGTATATACCATAGATATGTAATAAAATATATTCTACCAGAACATGTAGACAATTATCAACTAATACGGTGGTAAATCTTTAGTACAAAATAATATTTGTTCATTTGCTGAGCCAGGCATTTGGTATAGTATATCTTGGTCAAATTATGATTATAGTGAACATTAACCAAAGATTTATTACCATAATAGTGCTAATTATCTACATACTCTGGTATAATATATTTTAATATATATGTGTGTGTGTGTGTGTCAGTAAAAAGACATCTAGCTATTCTTAGATTAGAAGATCAAATTATTTTTGTTCTTCCAAAATCTATACAATAATAAATAATTTTTGTATGTAGTAAAAATTACAAAACATATATACATATTTGAAAATAGAAACAATGTATAACCCTTCCTAAAATCTATATAAAATATTTTAAATGTTCCATTGCTATATTCTTTCAGCCACACGCCCTCCTTTAAATTCCTTTTGAATGGGTTACAAAATATAGTTATGGGGCATTTAAAATATTTAAAAAAGTAACCTAATAATTTTGATCCCAATATTAATCTACAGATTATTCTTAGTCCAGATATAAATTACAAGACTCAATTAAAGATTAATATATCTTTTTAATTAAAAATAAATACATGGAATAGCTCATCTTTTTTTTCGTAACATTTTTTTTTTTTGGCTATACTTAAAATTATTATTCTATTAGACATTGTTGAAAAAATGCATAATGATTAATTGTCTCTTTCAGATGACTTTATTTATGTGGTTCAAAAAAAAACGTGTGATTGAATTAAATTTCTAAGCATATTTAATATTAAAATGGACTTCAGAAATGAGTTTGCCATTAACAGAAAGATCTTTTGATCCTCTCTGAGGTCTTAATGGAAGTGAGTAGGGTAAACTACTAAATGTCTACTCCAAAGTTCTTATCATTGCAGCTGTTATTACTATATAAAAATTTATATAGTAAACCACACAAATTAATCAGTGTTACCTCTGTGTTTTAGATAAAAAAAAAATAACGATTTTTCCTCTCAACTGTCTGATAATTCTTAATCGAAATATTTTTTTGAAGGAAGAATGTGTGTATATATATATGTATGTAAATGATGATTTCTTTTTTTAGTAGACATTTATAGCAATGGTAGGTAAAACTATGCCTTTTATTCCCAGGAAGCTGTAAAGTCATTAGTGGAAAAAGTGGAAGAAGCTAAAAATTCCTGATTGTGGCTCTAAGCGGCTATCTCATGGTGATCTTTTATTATATACTTGACAACTTCAAGTCATATTCAAGTGAAGGAAAATTGCATTAATTGCAAAGAGAATGATCTAATATTAAATAAGATGTTTTTGTACATTGGAAAATTAGACGAAATAATAAAGAGACAATTGATTTAAAAACTGCACAGGTCCTTTGCAAAAAAGCAAAAATATTGTAAGCACAAACGGATAAATAAAAAGTGAAAGAATAGCATAGTAGATATTGATGGAATATTTTTAAATTAACAAAAGATATAAATTTAGATAAATGCCTTAAAAGCTTCTCATTATGATAAAGAAGTAGAGTTTTTATATGAATGTGCTAAATAATCAAATTAAATATCCATGGGATACTTTAATACTAGAATGATTGAAAGATAAAAATGCTAGAGGTAAATTTGATTTTGGTGATAGAAATGAGAGACTAAAATATCTGAAAAGCTTGCAGAAAAGTAAAAACTATATAATGTGATTTTTTTTAGAAAAATGCTAAATGAAAAAGCATTTGGAAGCATCCAAATGAAAATACAGCAGAATTAAATTGCTTTAGATCATAATGTGGCTGCAGAAAGGAGTTTGCTATTAACTGAAAGGAGACCCTTTGATTCCTCTTGGAGGCCTTAAAGGAACCAAGCAGGGCAAATTCCTAATGTCCACTCCATACGTTCTTTTCGTTGCAGCTGTTATTACTATGTGATTATTCATATAGTATACGAACATGGATGGGCTGCTCACCAACACGCATTAGCCAGCGTGGTGAGTTTATTGGCTTTTTACCTTTGAGTTTAAGATTGAGAAACACCATGGTCTTTCTTCTCAGTGCCTGATAAGGCAGAATGAATGTTTGTGTAAATGATAAATATTTTTCCAATACATATATACAATTATGACAGACAAAAATAAAGCATGGCCCTTATTCCCAGGAGGCTGTAAAGTCACCAACCAAGACAGCGGTTGGTGGCCGAAGGCGGAGGGTGCTAAGAATCCCCTGATTGTGGACCCAGGCTGCCATTTGATGATGACTTTTTATTTAGGTACTTACAACTGCAGATCACTTTCAAGTGAAGGAAGATTGCAAGAATTAGAAGAAGAATTGTCTTATATTAAATGGGACATTATTGGACTTTGTGAAGTTAGAAGAAAAGGTGAAGAAACAATTGATTTAAAAAGTGGACATATACTCTATTATAAAGGCACACATATTGGAAATACAAATGGAGTAGGATTCATTATAAATAAAAAGTGGAAGAACAATATTGTGGAGATTGATGGTGTATCGGACAGAGTTGCAAGATTAGTTGTACAACTTAATAGCAGATACCAAATGCAGATAATTCAGGTTTATGCCCCAACAAGTTCTCATAGTGATGAGATAGTAGAAGATTTTTATATGGATGTACAAAAGGCTTTTGATCAGAGTAAACAACATTTTAAAATTGTTATGGGAGACTTTAATGCTAGAATTGGTAGACAAATAAAAGATGAAATTGCTGTAGGTAATTTTGGTTATGGTAATAGAAATGAGAGAGGACATAGACTTGTGGAGTTTGCAGAAAAAGAAAAACTTTATATAATGAATTCATTTTTTGAGAAAAATGTTAAAAGGAAATGGACATGGAAGCATCCAAATGAAGGTACAGCAGAATTGGATTATATTTTGACTAACAGGAAATACATATTTCAAGATTGTAATGTTCTTAATAAATTTAACACAGGAAGTGATCATCGATTAGTAAGGTGTAAGTTACGTGTTAATGTAAAACTAGAGAGACAAAAATTATTGAGAAAAACAATATTTACAGTTGATATTCCTAATCTTCAGAAACATTCTAATGAATTTAAATTAGAACTTACAAATAGGTTTCAAGTGTTAGGAGATTTTGAACATGATTCAGATTTGAATGAAATTAATATGAAAATAACTGATACACTTTTAAAAACTGCAACAAAGATAGCTGGTAGAAAAAAGCAGCAATTGACTAATAAAATTTCTACTGAGACTAGAGAATTTATGAAGAAAAGAAGGAATATGAAGATATACAAAAATGATGTATTAAAAAGAATTGAATATCTCAAATTTTGTAAAATGGTACGGAAAAGAGTTGAAAATGATATAAGAAAGTATAACTGTGAAATAGCAAGAAAAGCTGTAGAAGAAAATAAAAGTCTCAAGAATGTTAAACAACATTTTGGTATTGGTAGGAAATTTATATCTGCAATAAGAAAAAAAGATGGAATTATTACTAAAAAAAGAGATAACATCATGAAATTGGTAGAAGATTTTTATCAAGAATTATATAGTAATAAAGAACAAGTATCTCCTATATCTATTACATCTTCCGAATTGCCCAGAATTTTAAACGAAGAAGTGAGACATGCAATTAAATGTATGAAGAAAGGAAAGGCTCCAGGAAATGATGGAATTATAATTGATATATTAAAAGAAGGAGGTGAAGAAATAGAAACAATTTTAGCAAAGTTATATACCAAATGTCTAAATGATAAAGATGTACCGGAAGATTGGAAGAATGCAGTAATAATATTAATATTTAAAAAAGGTGACAAAGAAGATATTAGAAATTACAGGCCTATCAGCCTTTTATCAGTTTTATATAAAATTTTTACCAAGATAATTACAACTCGTCTACAGAGAACTTTGGATTTCCACCAACCAAGAGAACAAGCTGGATTTAAAAGTGGTTTTAGTACAATAGATCATATCCAGGTATTGAGAGAAGTCATAGAAAGGACAAACGAATATGAGTTGTCATTATATTTTGGATTTGTAGATTATGAAAAGGCATTCGATTCTATACACATTTCTTCAGTGATTAAAGCATTGGATCATCAAGGTATAGATCCAGGATATTGTCGTATTTTAAAGAATATTTATAAAAATGTAACAGCAACAATTACATTACATAATGATACTGGAAAAATCAACATTGAGAAAGGTGTAAGACAAGGTGACTCCATATCTCCAAAACTCTTTACAGCAGTGCTGCAAGAAGTATTTTGTGGAATAAAATGGGAAACTAAAGGAGTGAAAGTAAATGGAGAGTATTTAAGTCATTTAGATTTCGCAGATGATGTAGTTGTTTTTGCAAATAATGCTTCAGAGCTGCAGGAAATGTTGCAGAAGTTAGCAGATAAAAGTAGAAATGTAGGACTAAAGATAAATGTTAAAAAGACGAAAGTAATGTTTAATTGATTTGCTCAAAATATGAAAATAAAGATTGATTATGAAGAATTAGAAGAAGTTAACAGTTACAAATACCTTGGTCAGATTATTAATACAGATGGAAACATAATGGAGGAAATTAATCATAGAATTAAACTTGGTTGGAGTGCTTTTGGTAGAAATAACTTGATACTAAAAGGAAATATGCCTATGTGTTTGAAAAGGATGGTTTTTAACAAATGTGTTTTACCAGTTTTTACTTATGGATCTGAGACTTGGACACTTAATAGAAGAGCAATACAGAGACTTCAGAGCACTCAAAGGAGTATGGAGAGATTTATGTTGGGAGTAACAAGAAGAGATCGAAAACACAATGTATGGTTAAGACAACAAACAGGTGTTACTGACCTTATTGAAAAAATTAAAAGATTGAAATGGAGTTGGGCTGGACATATTGCTAGAAGAAATGATAATAGATGGACAATTGAAATTTTAAACTGGATTACAAGAGATTGTAAAAGAGGTGTTACTGACCTTATTGAAAAAATTAAAAGATTGAAATGGAGTTGGGCTGGACATATTGCTAGAAGAAATGATAATAGATGGACAATTGAAATTTTAAACTGGATTCCAAGAGATTGTAAAAGACCCAGAAAGAGACCACATGTGTGATGGATGGATGAAATAAAAAAATGTGCAGGGGTGTTGTGGAAAAGAGAAGCTAAAGATCAGAGAAGATGGATTAAACTTGGAGAGACCTTCATCCTGCAGTGGATTGATAATGGTTGATGATGATGATGATGAGATCACAATGTACTTGATAGATTCAAAATAGGAGGTAGTCATCAATTTTCAGATGCAAGATACATATTAGTGCAAAATTAGAGACAGAAAATAATAAAAAAAGACCGTATTAGCAGTTGATATTCCTAACCTTTAGAAACACTCCAATGAAATTAAATTAGAACTTACAAAATCTTTTTAAAATATTAAACACATTTTGAAGATTTCAGACTTGAATGAAATCAATAAAAAAATAACTGGTACATTATTAAGATTTGTAACAAATATAGCTAATACAAAAAGTGACAATTAACCAGTAATTTTTTTACCCAATCAAGAAAATGTATAAAAAAATTTAAAAAGGATCAATTAAAAAAAATTGAATATATATATATTTAAAATGGTATAAAAAAGAGTTAATAATTATATTTACAAATATCAAAGAAATATGTAAAAGTGAATAAAAGACAAAGGTTTGACAAAATCTTGGTATTGGAAGTAAAGTTATTTATACTATAGGAATAAAGGTGAAACTATTACTAAAAGGTGAGATGATGTAATAAAATGTGCGGAAGATTTCTCTAAATAATTATATTGTAATAGAGAATAAAAAAACAAAGCAAAGAATCTTCTACAGTTATTATTTTTTCCGAATTATCAGAATTTTAATGAAAAAGTGAGATTTGCAATTAAATCTATAAATAAATTTAAAAAAAAAAAGGGGGAGGGGGTAGTCTCCTTATCTTAAAAAAAAAGCAGGTGAAGAAATTTTTTTTTTTTTGCCCAAATTATATACTAAATGTCTAAATAATAGAGATGTACCAGATAATTGAAAGAATGCAGTAGTGAAATTAATATTTAAAAAAGACAATCAAAAGTTTGAGAAATTACAGATATCTTTTAATCTATGTTATACAATTTTTTACCAAGATAATTACAAGTCTTCTACAGCAAACTTTGGATTTTAACCAACTAAAAGCACAAGCTGGATTTAAAAGTGATTTTAGCACATTGGTTCACATACAAGTATTGAGAAAAGTTATAGAAAGGGTCACTTAATATGCGTTATCATTATACTTTGGATTTATAGACAATAAAAAAGACAATTGATTCTCTAAGCATTTCTTCAGTACTTAAAGCCTTGCATTTATCAAGATATAAATCCAGAATATTGTCACATTCTAAATAATATTTATCAAAATGCAAAAGCAGTAATTAGATACAAAATTTGATACAAGGAAAATTAACACTGGGACTCAAAAACATTTTATAGAAATTTTGCAAAAAAGTATTTGTGGATTAAAATCTGAGACTAAGGAAATAAAAAGTAAATGAAGATTTTTAAAGTCATATAGATTTTGAGAAAATATAGTTATTTTTGAAAATAATGCTTCAGAGCTCCAGAAAATATTGAAAGAGTTATTAGATGAAAATAAAAATATAGGATTAAAAAGTATAAAGATTGATCATTATGAATTTTAAGAATAATTATAAATACATTAATTAGAATATCAATATAGATGGAAACATAATGAGTGAAATTAATCATAGAATTAAATTGGATAAAATTATTTTGGTAGAAATAACTTAAACATAATTATGACTATATGTTTTTAAAATAAAAGCTTTTACTAGATTTGTTTTAACAGTTCTTACTTTTGAATTTAAAGACATATGGATAAGAGAACAAACAAGAATCAATGACATCAATGAAACAATAAAGAAACTGAAATGAGTTTAACATGTTGTTAAAAGACTAATTGTAATAGACAACTAAAATCTTAAACTGGATCTCAAAAGATTGTAAAAGAAAGAGACTTATATGAGATGGGTGAATGAAAAAGGAAGTTTACTGTTGTGTTGAGGTAAGTCTAGGACATCAGAGATATTGGATTAGGCTTGGAGAAACTTTCATCCTGTAATTGATTGATACTTATATATAAAAATGAAGACTTTCATGATCAACAGATATAATAAATCCATTATTCAGTTCATTCTTTTGTAATTAACATTATTTTATGTTACAAAGAACTCAAGTCATATGTCACATGACCTAATTTAACAAGCTTGTATTACAAATGTTATATATAGAGCTCACAAATAAGCTCTTAACAAGATTTGCAGAATATCTCCAACACCAGACTGGTTTTTGCTACTGGCTTTCTCAGTGAGGTGCTAGGATATTCAAGTATTAGATTAAAAATACCAGGATAAGTCCAGCACTTTATCTAATGAAAAATCTGAAATTGTCAGACATTCATATGTCTTTCAATACAGCTATCTAACTTAAATAGCCACATGGGACTGAACCAAGTTCAGATACACCATATATTTATAACTTTAGTAACATAAAATCACCAAAGGGTTAATAGCAAAAAATAAGATTACAAAGAAATCAAGTGATATGTCACATAACTTAATTTAACAAGCTTGTACTACAAATGTTATATATAAAGTTCACATATAAAGCTTTGCAGAATATCCCCAACCAGTTTCTGCTAATAGCTTCCTCAGTGAGATGCTAGGATATTCAAGCATTAGTTTAAAAATACCAGAACAAGCCCAGCACTTTATCTAATGAATAGCTATTAAGTAGAAAATATGAAAATTTCAGACATTTGTATGTCTTCCAATCTAGCTGTCTAACTTAAATAGCCATATGGGACTGAACCAAGTTTAGATACATCATATATTAATTACTTTAGCAATATAAAATCACCAAATCCTTAATAGCAAAAAAGAAAAAGAAAATTACTAACAACTTGGTCCAGTCCCATATGGCTATTTAAGTTAGATAGCTGGATTGGAAGACATATGAATGTCTGAAATTTTCAGATTTCTAATTAATAGTTATCCATTAGATAAAGTGCCGAGCTTGTCCTGATATTTTTAATCTAATGCTAGAATATCCTAGCACCTCACTGAGGAAGTCAGTAGCAGAACCCAGGCTGGGGTTGGAGATATTCTGCAAAGCTTGTTAAGAGCTTATTTGTGCTCTATGTATAACATTTGTAATACAAGCTTGTTAAATTAGGTCATGTGACATATGACTTGATTTCTTTGTAATTTTATTTTTTGCTATTGAAGCTTTTGTGATTTTATATTGTTAAAGTTATTAATATATGGTGTATCTGAACTTGGTTCAGTCCCACATAGTATTTAAGTTAGATAGCTGGATTGGAAGACATATGAGTGTCTACAAATTTCAGACTTTTTACTTAATAGTTATCCATTAAATAAAGTGCTGGTCTTGTCCTGACATTTTTAATCTAATGCTTAAATATCCTAGCACCTCACTGAGGAAGCCAATAGTAGAAACTGATCTGAGATTGGGGATATTCTGTAAAGCTTGTTAAGAGCTTATCTGCAAGCTCTATATATAACATATAAATATTATTTTATGTACACAATGTTTTATATAAATCATACCTACTATAGTCTAATTAAGAAATGTTAATAGACATGTTATAGAAGCACATGTCTCTATTAGAACATCAAAAGTTAATATAAAAAAGAGATGGGGGTGTGTGACTATATATGAATAATCTAATGTAAATAAACAATTGGTTTTATTAGTGAAATTTAAAAAAAATTTACTTCATGTTTGTTGATACAGTCTAATCTTTTGAGAATCTCAATTGTCTCATGGAAGTTTTTTTGATGTGAGTATCACATATGGATAGGATCTTGGAATTAGAAAAATCTATGCTACGAATATTATCCATTTCATAGAGGAGAGAGTTACTGATAATGATTAGTACTCATCTTTTAACACTAATGTGCTAGTAATTCATTCACATGGGATTTTATACATATACAGTGGCGTTTTTGATCAAATAAAATAACATTTTAAAATTGTCAAAGGAAAATTTTAATATAGAATTAGAAAACAATCAAAAGATGAAAAGTGCTACAGGAATATTTGAATCTGTAAACAGAAAGGACACGGAAAAAAAAATCCGTGCATGCATTGTCAAAAAAAAACAAACAATCATGACAATAGACATCAAACAAAGTGTAACTTAGTTGAATCCTATTTTAATTTAAAAAATGCCCTTCACAACTTAGTGGTTTCTGTAGAGGATTAAAGAGAAGTAAGATTATGTTTGACTGACTGCAAAGTTAGATAAAACCTACTAAGAAAAGTACTATGAATCATTCAATTATCAAATCCTTAAAAATATTGTAATAAATATTTGTTAGAGAATGTAAATAGTTTTAAAATATTAGCAGATTTTTATCACAATATAATTAGGCAATTCAATAATAAATAACACAGTGATAGAGTGAAAGGGTCTGGAACTCAAGAGTCCATGGAGCTCTGTATCTTCTGGTGCTCAAACTTCTTAAGAACTCTTGAGCAATAAAACTAATGAATTATTTATTTATTTGATAAAAAATAATGAATATTTTATTAAGGTCAATTACATAGACAACTCTTACAAAGAACTGCAATTTGACATTAAATTTATATTTGAGACAAAGCAATATGAAGAGAAAAAAAACAATTTATAAGAATTGAATATTTGGAAAGATAATATAAAAAAATATTAAAATGAAAAAAAAAAGCTATAAAAAACAATACAAATCTTAACAGTGGAATGAAAGTTACTTTACTAAAAAAAAAAGTTGGCAATATTACTAAAAGATGTGAGTAATAATAAAAAGTCAGATGTCACATGACTTATATATAGCTTGCAATTACCAATATGTAAACTTAAGAGCATGCTAATGCTCTAAACAAGCTTTTTTATTATTATTATGATAAATGCTACTACAAGAGAAGGCATTCAAATCATCTTTATCTTAGATAGTCCCCATCCCCAGACCATCCCAACTCCTCACTGAAGAGACCCATAGGTCAAAACCGGTCTGGGTATGGGGACAATCTAAGATAAAGATGATTTGAATACTTTCTCTTGTAGTAGCATTTATCATAATAAAAAAAAAGCTCTTAAGTTTAAAAGATGGGAGATATTATTTGGTGCTGGTTAATTTATCTTTATGTATACATTAACTAATTTATATATATATATATATACATGTATGATTTTTATTATATTTCAATGTTTATATATATATATATTAATTATATATATATATATACATTAATGTATCTGTAATCATAATAGAAAAGTATATATAGAATGTGTGTTTTAATACTTAATAAAAAAATAAATAAAAATGTTAACACATGCTGACAGTAATTGTCTTTGATATGGAATTGCTGGGATATTTTTATGAATTCCAATGTAAAGCTAGGTCAGATCTTAATTTTTCTCTGTTGAAAAACTTGATGTAGTTAAATTGATGATATTCCATATGAAAAATATATAACAAACAAAAAAAAAGCATTGTCTTTCTGTGGTTGGTCCCTACACTGTATTTATTCCATATCAGCCTTATATAAACAGCAATATATTTTTTGGCCAAGTATCAGACACATTAAAGAAGAGATTTAGATGCATATTTACAATATTATTAAAGTTAAAGAAGTGAGATAAGTTCATATTGAACTGGAAATTGCTATCTAGGAAACCTGACATGAGGCAAACTATATCAGTACAGCTGAAGGTCTACTGTACTTATACAAGAGACAAAAATTGGTATAGCTGGAAGCATTAAGCATGCATAGAGGGATACTTAAAGTACTTTGCTTCAGTAATTACATGGCAACTAGATATTATACCTAGCCAATATACCAGATGAAGTGTAAAATATATGTTGATAAATAATATTAAACCATACCCGTGTGAGTTTGTGTTTATTGTAAATTATATAAACACAATAGGTTTCATGTAATCAGACAGTTTGTTCTTGTGAGCACAACAGACTTGGCACAGTTAGGTTCCACAATCTTTAGGTCCAATGCTGGCACTAATTTAGTAGTGTAAGTAGTCTGAGTTACTGTAGACTCAAACCAAAGTTGCTTGTAAAATTGTGGACTCAAAATTAACATTTGGATATATTAATAATTTTCTTAAGAGCCCATTAGCATGTATTCTGGAACCTGTAACAACTTTTGGTGCTATTCTTCAGAAATTTCTGAACTCATAGCTAAATTCAAGCTTCCTACACTTAACAGCAAAATTTCTTACTTTCTCTCCTATGCCTTGCATAGAGAAATTCAAGAGATAGCTCTACATTATCATTTGAAATTTGAACAAAAAACACTGACAGTAGAGATAAAATTTTTTGCTTAAATCATTTTTAGTTTTGCACATAAGACCTCATATGTTTGTATACTACAAAACATAATGAATATCACAAATTTTAATTTATACATTTTAATCTGAATAGCTTTCATGTAGAAAAACACTCTTGAGTAACTTGAATTGAACTCTTCCAATAAGCCATTGTTACTCATTTAAACTTTTTTCAAATTGTGGTGCAAAAATAATGTTTTGTCAATTTGTTAATTTTATGAGAGCAAAACTCTGTGATTATATTAAATCAGTTATGTTTACATAAACTCAGAATAAATGTGACCTTACACATGTATGATTAAATATTTATTAAGCTTATATACAACATGTATTTATAATATCTGGTATACTGTTTAAACTGACATATTGGTGAGATACAGCATCTAGTTGCCATGCAATTATTGAAGCAAGGGATTTCAGATGCCTTTCTAGATGTATCTATCTCTTTCAGCTGTACCATGGAAGCTAACCTCATGTGCAATCATGGTAACACTTTAGCTGTAGCATGATCAGTTGCTTCATATAGGTTTAATATCTAGCAGATACCAGTTCAATGTAAACTTGCCTGTTTTAAAATTATGAATATTTGTACCGGCATTTGACTATAATAGCTATTTGATTGTTGTCTGACTTCACCTCCAAATGGACTGCCACATTATAGATAAGACATCTTTCTTAATGTGACTAATCAGATTCATTCAGCATCATCACCTAATTGGCCTGTTTCTGTCATTGGCTATATTTTATGTAATTATATATTCATTGGTTTATAGTAATGACTGCTGAATCTGATCAATATTGAAATTGGCTAAGCCAATTACATGAAGGTAAGTTGAGCCATAATATTCCCTCCCCCCAGCTAAGAATCTGTTTATATAAGCACAACACATGGCTTATAAGATTTCATATTTGAGTGAGTTTGATATAGATTGTTATAGAAAAATTACATAAATGTAATATATCAAAAATAAAATACAGTTTGAAATTAATAAAGACTGGATTTGGCTGCTTTATATTCTTAAATTATATTCAAAATAGAAAAAGATCATTTAGAAATATTTTAATATTGGATTTACACCTTCTCTATCTTTAAATGAATTGGAAAATAATACAGATAGAATAAATCAGGCTACTAGAGGAGCCACTTATTATGTGGGCATAATGTCTGAGATATTCTTGAATTCGTTTAAGGAGAAGCAACAGTACATCACATCACAAGATAGTTCTATACATGTCTTGTGTAGCATATTTTTGAATATAAAGAACCTAATTCTCAACTTATATTTTTTTATGTCAAGAGAGATTCTGGGCATGATTATTGTCCTCAGAAAATTGGAATTATATGTAATGAATCAAATGACAAGAAAAAATTAAGGAATCACATGTATTGCTAATTAAAATAATACAAGAGATTTAATAATGTATGCTTAAGCATCCTTTTGTTACTTACAAATTATATACAGCTTACTTTATTTTTAATTTATATATGTGTGTATATTTATATATACTAATTATTTTAAAGAGCATGTAAATAGTTTTATGGCTTATCAAATATGAAATACTAAAAAATGTAAATCTATTTCATGGAACAAATCCAAATATATTACCAAGACAATTTAATTGTGCTATCATTACATGTAATAAATCAAATAAGAAGAAAAAAAATTAAGAAAGCAATATGTATTGTTACCTATAATAATATTTTGAATTTAAAATTTAGCAGCTTATGATTAAGCATGCATATACAGAGTTTAATTTATTTTAAATTTATATATAATATATGTAAGCATGTAAATAATTTTATGGCTTACCAAAAATTCAATATTAAAAATATAAACCTATTTCACGGAACAAATAAAGTGTAAGACAATTTAAAATAAAATCTCTAGTGAATCATTTAGCATAAACCTATAAAGTAATACCCATCTTTGTTACATTAATGCCATTCTATTATCTGAGAAATAAATTGGTATTAATATAACAAATATTGTGCATTATTTCAGGTTTATCAATGTGGCCTGGGATTAGAAGAAATGCAGATATGCATCCAGAAATCACATTATTTCTAAAACAATAGCTATAAATCATTGTGAAAATGGAGAGTTAAATACTAAGGATAGGTATATGCATGGTGGTAACTGGTTCAAAGTAGTGATTTGCTCTTACATTATTATATTATTTTAAGTTGGTAATTTGATTTATTATTATTAACAAAACTTCCTAGCTAACATTGTGTTGCAATATATTTGCTTCTTATATGAAATCACCAATAACAAATGAAAACCATTATTGATTTATTTACTTGATGGAGTAATTACATACTAATGATTGATCATTGCTGACAATTGTTTGCTATTGCTGGTTACCCACGTTCTTAATTCAATTCATTTTATGATTTCAATTTTAGAATTACATTAATTTTAATGAGTCATTACATCATTAAAATACACTATATGTGATGTATTGTATCTATCGCTTTTATGAAAAAACTCTTAATATGTTTATTATTATTACCATCATCACCATTTTCAACTATAATAAATCCTCTATAGAATGAAAGTCTCTTTAAGTTTAATTTGCTTACTCTGAAACCTAACTTCTTTTTTTTTACAAATGTCATAAACTTTCTTACTTCATCCATCCATCTCACATCCATTCTCTTGCTAAGTATTTTCCAATCTCCTGAGGTCTGATTTAAAAACTTCAACTATCATTATCATCTCTTCTAGCAATTCGTCTAGGTCAGTTCTATTTCAATCTCATTTTAATGATATTATTAATACCTGTTCATTCTCTCATCCATGTGCTTAATTTTCAACATCTTGTTACTCCAAACATACATCTTTCCAGATTTTGTTGAGTATTTTAAAATTTCTGTAATGTTTTTGTAAAAAGGGTCCAATTTTTACATCCACAAGCACATTCCGATAAAAAAATCTATTAAAAACCTTTCTTTTCAAACACATAGGCATATTTCCTTTTAACATTAAATAAATTCTACTAAAGGTTCTTCTTATAAGTTTAATTCTATGATTAATGTAGTTCATTAGGTTGCCAACTGTATTAATAATCTGACAAAGATATTTATAGTTGTAAACTTCTTTATATTTATCTATAAATAATTTCCTTCTTTTCTGAGCTAATACAATATAAGACTTAATAAAAACATCCATCTTATATACATGTTATATTGATAGACAGTAATAAGGATGAATATTTTTTTAAAAAAAGTACTATCATTTCTGTGAAAGTTTTTATTAATAGTCATATGTTGCAAACTTTTTTATAATTCTTAATTACCCATCTTCATTTTCTTCTTTAGTTTGTTTAAGCAATCTCTCTACTTTCTTACCATTATCTGATAACTCTTGCAACATTTTTTGAAGCTCTAAAGCATTATTTTTTTTAAAAAATCATATAGACTGCAAAATATAAGATAACTTAAGTTATTAATATTCATTTTTATCCCCATAATGTTCCATTTAAATTCACTAGTACTTTTTATAAAATCATTATAAAAAGTTTTGGAGATATGGAACTATACTGAAGACATTTTTTTTCATTGTTATTTTTTTTAGTATTATCATATAATATAATCAAGGCTGTTACATTTTGGTATATATTCTTTAGGAAATGACAATATTGTGATTCTATATCATGATGATACAATGATTTAAACAATGTGAAAATTCTTATACAATCATATGCTTTTTCTCAAACTACAATTCAAAAACAGAATGGCAATTCATATTCATTAGATGTTTATATAACATCTAACAATAATTGGATGTGATTCATTATGTAAAATTACTTTCTTTTAAATCCAATTTGTTCTGGCAGTTGATTACACTCTAAAGTTTACTATAAACAAATTTTAATTATCTTGGCAAATATTTGTATAAAACTGATAAAAGACTAATAGATTTCTATCACCTTTCTTAGATAACAATATTATCATTGCATTCTTCTAACATATCTATATTATTCAGCCATTTAGTTTATAATTTTGTCAACGTGACTTCTGGGAGCTTTTTAGATGTGATTACTTGTCTATTTTTTCTTTTAAAATGCTAGACAATTCAAAAAGCTGAATAACCATAGGAGATACTTGTTTATTTATTATACACATTTTATTATGACATTCACTTTTCAGTAATAGTTTCATTTTTTTATCATTATTACAGAAATAGCATTTCTTTCAATACCAAAATTTTAGTTTTACAATTTTGAGACTTCTTTTATAGCCTTTCTTATCAATTCTCAGTTATATTTTTATATCATTTTACAAAATTGTAGATATTCAATTTTTCTTGATGTATCATTAAAAATATTCATATTTTTTATATTTATATATATTCTTTTCTTAGTAAAACATTTATTGATAAATTGTTGTTTTTTGTAATAGCTATCTTTCTCGCAGTTTTTATTTGAGTGCCAATTATCTGCTTATTGATTTCAACCAAATCTGAACCATCTTCAAAACTGAATATTTTTAATTACTTAAAATTTCTAATTTAATTTTATTGTAGTGTTTTCGACAATGAGGAATATCAACTGATAATGCTGATATTCTTAATAGATTTTGTCTTTCTAGTTTTGTACTAATACAACTTATTTTACATCTCATTAATTGATTATCACTTTCTGTGTTGAACCTAATATGAACACTTCAATCTTGAAATACATATTTTCCATTAATCCAATTCTTCTGCACTTTCATTTGGATTCTTCTATGTCTATTGCCATTAAACATTTTCTCAAAAAAAATACCTATACAGTTTTTCTTTCTATGAATTTCACAAGTCTGTGACCTTTTTTCATTTTTATAAACATAACCAAATTTACTATTAGCACATTCAAAGTAAATTATTTATTAATGCTAACATTAAACTCTACTATGGCAATTTTAAAATGGTTAGTAATTTTGCACAACCATATAAAATTTCTCTATTTCATCATGATGAGAACCTGTTGGACATAAACATGAATCTTCTGCATTTGGTATCTTCCATAAAGTTGATTAACTAATTTTGATACTCTGTCTGATGTAGCATCAATCTCTATAATGTTATTTTTCCACATTTTATTTATAATGAATCCCACTTCACTTGGGCTTTTAATATTTCTCCTTTTATAGTTTTTAAAATCAATTATTTCTTCACATTTTCTTCTAACTTCACAAAGTATAACAATGTCAGTCCAGATCTTGTTGATTTAGGCTGAAGTATTTGCAGTCCTTTTCCATTAAGATTCATAAGTAAGAACTGGTAAAATATATCTATTAAAAATATAGGCATATTTCCTTCTAACATTAAGTATTTCTACCAAAGACATTCCTCCAAGTTTAATTTTAATTCTACAATTATTTACTTTTTTCCTATGAATTGTAATTCTATCATAAGCATTTTTCCTACATGTAAAGAAAAGATTAGTTTGTTTTAAACTTTCATTATATAGCTAAGCATACTCTTAATCAAATCAGTCAATTTCAGTGGCTGAAATCTGTGGTAGTCATTGAGTTTATTGAAGCCTTAAGGATTTGGCTTTATTGACTTAAATAATCTTCATTTACTTTTTAACATTCTATTTTAATTTAAAAATACTTGTTGTAAAATTGCTTTAAAATGGTTTGGAAATATAGAATCACACTGAAGTACAACTTTTTTTAGTATTACCATATGATCTAATCAATGCTGTTGCATTTTGGTAAATATTTTAGAAAATATGACAATATTGTAAGTTCTATAACTTAATGAGCCAATGCTTTAATTACCTTAAAATATTTTTCACTATATATAATGGAATGCCATTTCATAATCTACAAATTCAAGCACAATGATAATTATTATTTATCAAGAATCTTTCTATAAGTTTCTTCAATACTTGAATGCATCCATTATATTAAAACTACTTTTAAATCCAGCTTGTTCTTTTGTCTGGTTTTAATCCAAAGTTTACTAATTATAAATTTTAATTATCTCAGTAAAGATTTTGTATAAAATTGTAAAAGAATAATAAGTCTGTAATTTTTATTTTTTATCAACTTTCTTAAATATCAATATTATTATTGCAGTCTTCTAATTATCTGGTGCACCTCTATCATTTAGATATTTGATATACAACTTTTCTAACATTTTCCTATTTTGATTAATATTTAACCACTTCTTAAATATTAACATATATCTTAATATTTAACATTTAATTACTTTTAAATTCATCTTGTTTTTATATTTGATTATAAGCCAAAGTTTACTATAAACAAATTTTAAAACTGATAATAGGTCAATATTGTTAGCCATATTAGCATATATCACTCAATAATAATAGTCATTTATTGAGTGTTAGGAAGTTGCTTGGAAGAAAAGTTGATTTAGATTTATTATTAAACAATTCACAGCAGTCTGTTGATGCTAAAACCTGATATACTCATAATGTTTATATAGATCAAAATAAATTAAGTCTTAATGAAAGAATTAAAGTTCACAAAAGTAGAATTAAAATAGATATCTTAACTTAATTTTTTATTCTTAAACTTAATACAGGTCATAATATATTATTTGATAATGCAAAGATTATTTTTTATGAATAAAATGAACTTAAAACTGTAAGAAAATCTGACGATTAATCTTCTTAATTCTTGACCATCAGTCTTATAAAAACTGTCTTTGAAATTAATAGTAGCTGATATTTGAAAGGAATTATGGAAATGATTAATCTTTACACATAAGTATGTTGTTTTTAATTTATTTTCACATGAGTAGGTCAATTCATAATAGATAAAACAAGGTCAAATAAATTTTTTTAGTATAAGTGTTATTTTACTAGCATTTTAATGTTATATGGTTTTCTATTTTATTTTGTATATATGTATTTTAACCCCTTATCCTTAATTTGTATTTCATTTTACAAAAATTCTACTAATTCGTTACTAATTGTTATTATTTACCCACCCTAAAAAAACAACTCATCAATTCTTTTAAGCATAAATTTTCCTCTCATTATATTTATGATAACCTCATGTTTTTACTTAATTTTGTTAAAAAGGTGACATTCTAGGCGTAGATAGGCAACATTTTCTCTATTAACAAATTTAAGTGTCTTGCCCATTTTTTAGTCCGTTCTTTTATCTTCGAAGTTTTGGTCTAGCCTATTTTTCTACTGTTCTAAGTAAGATTGCTCTCATATGCTGCCATCTATTGCATTAATTTGTAATAATTTGACGAAAAATAATTTTATTGTACTTGTATTACATGTTCTGACATCTATCGATTTAAGAAACATTTAAATTATGATATTAGTCTTAATATAAATTTTAAGAAGAGCTTTGTTAAATAAAATTTAAAAAAATTAACGTTACATTAATAATTATATCCAAATTCGTAAAAGTACGATATAAAAATAATTTCAGAATTATTTAGATAAAGTAGATTTTAAAAATCCAAAATAAAAACATATAAGATAAAAGTTTCAGCAATAATTAAATGAAATGAAAAATAAATTGATTTTAATATTGAAATCTTGGAATTAAATTTTTACTACTAATAATAGTATTATTAGTTGCTTGAGAGATCATATGACGTTTTCAGCACCAAGTGACATGTTGAGTTTAAATCTGATCCAGGAAGTTTTAGCGTTTTGTTCCGCCACTTTAAAGTAAACTTCCGCACGTGCAAATTAATTAAATCTGGGAAGACCATAGAGGTACATTTAATAGTATTATTTGCCTATACTGTATATACTGTTCTTAAAACTTAGCTTCTTTGCTATAAAGTAGGGTGATGGAATTTAAATTCTTTCTTTCTTTTCTTTAAAGAATAAATTTGGCAACATTTGTGGTAATGATTAAAACTTTCTATCATCAGGATATGGATTTAGGATACAAATACCGCCATATTTTGAAGAATACTTATCAAAATGTAGTGGGAGTGATACATTAACATTGGTAAAGATATAAAGAAAAAAAATGTGGATTAGAGGGGGATGTTGGGTAAATAAAAAATACATAAAGATTATTTAACCCATTTAGATTTTGCAGATATGATTGTGTCTGCAAATAAGATTTCAGAGCTTCAAGAAACGTTGCAAGAATTATCAGATGAAAGTCATAAAGTAGAAGAACTAAGATAAATGCTAAAAAGAATAAAGGAATGTTCAATGGATTTTTCTGAAAAAAATTAAGTAAAGATTGATAATCATCAATTAGAAAAATAGATAAAATATAAATATCTTGATATGGTTATTAAGAAGATGAAATACAGATAAAATTAATCATGAAATTGGATAAAGTACTGCTTTTACTACAAATAATATTAAAAGCAAATATACTTATGTGCTTGAAAAGAAATATTTTTATAGATTTGTTTTACAATTCTTGCCTACAAATTTGAAACTTGGAAATTAAAGAAGAGCACAAATAGATCACTCAATAAAATATAGATATATATATTGTGAGTAACAAGAAAGATGTGAGTAAAATATATAGGTGAGAAAACACACAGGTATCAAGAATATCATTAGGAAATATTAAGAATCAGAAATGGAATAGGTTGGACATATTTCTAGAAAATATGATAACATATGGACATTTGAAGTCATAAAAACTGCATCCCAAGAGAGTATAAATGATGTAGAAAGAAGCTGTATATCAGATAGATAAATAAGATACAGAATCTTGCTGATGTAACATGGAGCAGAGTTGCTACTTTGCATTAAACTTGTAGAGCCCTTCAGTATGCAGTAGATAGATTATTTTTGTTTTGTGAATGATTTGGGTCTTGTGTGATTTAATTGAAGTGGCAGAATATGGAGTTCAAAATTCATTGTTTGCAGTTTAGCTCTGCCATTTCTTGTGATTGAACTTTTTATGAACTCCTAAGTAATAAAGCCATTCAATCATTTTATTTCATTGTCATACAGGCATTAAAATAATATAAAAAAAAAAGAAAAGCTACAATGTTTACATTTATAGAGTATAGAGTTAATTTTCATTTTGTTCCTGCTGAGTTATTTTTTCACACAACTATTCTATTATCCTTTACTTATTTTTTTTTTTTATGGATATTTTTGTTTTTCTTTTTGTAAGTTTTTTCACTTTTCTATAAAATTTATTACATGATTTGTTAAATCAAAATCTCTCTAGCTATTCATTTTTTTTTGTTCCATGGGTATTTGATAGTTATGTATATCACTGGAGTTTAAATGTAATTTGTCTCAGCTTATATAAATGTTTTATTGCATTTGTAATGACAATTTGTTATTTATTTAAGAAACTTTGAATATTACAGTGCAATAGCAATATGGGATTGAAGACAATGGGAGAGCAAATAAGCATTATTGACATTGGTGAAAAAATTATAAGATTGGATTTGGAGGGAAATATTGTTAAATAAAATCATAAAAGGTGAACGGTTGAAGTCTTAAACTGGATTTATTGTGAAAGATGTAGAAAAAGCCTTTATAAGAGATGGTTGTGATGAAATAAGGTTAGTATGATAAGGAGAAGAAAGACTATGGATCACAGAAAGTATAATAAATTGGAGAGATCTTCATACTGCATTGAATTAATAAGGATTAAACATGATGATTTATTAAACTTAAGAGCAGAACTATTTTTTGATAATGTAAAGCAGGGGTGTGAACTTTTTCTGCCAAGGGCCATTTGGATATTTATAATTTCATTAGCGAGCAACACAAAATTATGGATTTAAAAATTAACTTACTATATTTGATCAAAATGTTAATGAATTTACCTCCATTAAGGGTAGTGAACTTTTTCAACTGAAAGCCCAGTTTCTATTTCCCCCTTTTAAACAAGGGCCATATTTTTTTTTGTGAATTAAAAATAAAATAACATTATTAATTAATGACTTCCATATTTATTGACAATTTTTCCGATTTGGCTTGAACCTATCTTCATGACATATATTCTCAAATTTCTTTTTGTATTCTGGATAAATTAATTCTGCTAGGATGCAGTCTTTTATAAATTTCTTCAGAAAATGGTTTTGAATTTTTCGCTTGAAATTTTTTTGAAATAACTTGCACTCACAAAATAGTGTGGTCCATTCTTTTTAAAAGGCACGGTTTTCTTTGTCTATCTTAATTTATGTAGACATCCTAATAAAAATACTTAAATGCAAAATAACAATAATAAAATGAAGTATAATTTGAGTTTTATTTTTTGCTAGTTGTATGTTTCATCTGCGAAAATCATGTTAAAAACAAAATGTTATTAGCATCATAGATCAGATAGATTAGACAATATAAATAATTTGTTGGAATATTGCAACTTGGATAGAATGAACTAGAATTATTTATTATAAAGATTGGAGAGAAAAAAAAAATGTAGTTGAGAAAATATTTTATTTTACTTAACTCTTGATTCAATATTTGCAGTTATATTTGCAGATCCATTTATATACATTTGTCAAATTGTCTCATCATACTGAGAGCTATCAAGGGCTGGTTTTGGTCTATTAGGCAGATGTTCGCCATGGTGTAAAGGATTTTATTTTATATAGCAATTTACTCATGTGTTATGGCTAAGAAATAGAAAATTATATATATATACAAACGTTAAAAAAATATAAAAACATGAAAATTAAATCTGGTTTTGAGAAATAATGCATTTACATCTTGTGAAGCACAGAGCATAACTAGTTGATGTAAAAATTCATTAAAAATTTAAGTATAGTTGGAAAATTGAGACATTAGAATGAACTGGAGCAAATAGATAGCAAACAATTACTGATTACAAGTGATGATGATGAAAAACAAATGTTATACCATTGTAACCAATTACTTGTTAATTTATTTGATTTGCACAAGGAATTAAACAAAATGCTGTAACTAAACAAAGTATTTTCAAAAGGTGTTTATAAGTTCACTTATTTTATAATATTTCCTTAGAGAAATTAAAGACTTAGTACAAATTTAAGTTTATTATTTTTAAAGTCCAAATCAGCAATACATTTTTTACTAGTTATTTACATTATATATTTATATATATTCTAATATCTCAATCATTATCACCATCATAATCATTATTACTCATTTGCAAATGAGTGTGACTGTATTAACTTCAAAAGAAAAAAAAAACATATTACAGTAGGGATGAGTTTTATAATGAGTATACAAAACAATCCTTGAGACACAAATAAGTTGTAACCCATCACTCCATTATTCTAATTATTTGATATTTTGTAATGCTCTCTTTTAACTCCTACAGCAAACTTTTCCTAAATAATGTCAATATCAGTCTAAGTGCAGCTCTCCAATGTATTCTATCTTCTGCTATTCCTTCCCACTTAAAAAAAATCATCATTGCAAGTTTTTGAGATAATATTTACATTATAAATAAAGTCATGTCTGTAATTACAACCATACTGAAGTTTACTACAAAACACTCTCTTAGAAAGTCTTGTGTTGTTCATTTATGTCAAAAATCCATCCTAATAAAAATGAAGTTTCACAACAGAGGATTTAATAGTTCTGCATCTAGAAAGTTGAAGAACTTATTAATTGGTTTTATGATCTTGTCATCATGTTTTTAAAACTTTACAAAACATCCTTAAATGTAACTTTTGTAATATTTTTATGTTACATTGATAAGAGATTCAAGTCTTCCTTCCAAATAATAAATTAGATAAAATGCCATTCTTAAATATAGGTAATTTAACTATGATGAAATATTCTATCTTTTAACATGTTAATAGCCAAAACATTGAAATCTCTACTGCACTCCTTTTCTATTTACATAAGTTACCAAAATATTAAAAGTGCTTTACATTCTTATATCAATACTATCCAAGCTAAAATTTACTCAAGATTTTTGTTTTGTCATTAGCTGATAAAGGGCTTCAGTCTTTCAAACATTAATTACTAAATCAATTTCTTTCTGTGTTGCATTTAAAACATTAAGCACATTTTATAAATCATCTTTACAAATGGTTAAACTAGAACAAATCATTCATGTATTATAAGTATCTGGAATCCAACAAAATGAAGCTGTTGTTTTTGCTTTAAATCATTTCAAATTAAAAGTTTCAATATCAAATCCGCATCATATTTTGATTCTTGTTTCATTATGCTGGCTAAAACACTTCAAATACTATTGTCATAAAACTCAAATGAATGTTAGAACAGGTACATATCCTCATTTAAAAACAGTTTTCATTTCAAATGCCTCTTCTATTTCTAATAATAATACTTCCTCTCTTTCCATCATGTAGAATCTGTATAATATGAATAATCTGTAGTGGATATTAATTTCAAACAATATCATAAACCTATTCAATTAATTGAATCAAATATTTTTTTTCTAAATCAATAGAAGCACTATATATAAATCAATATTTCATTTTCCAAAACTTTTTTATGTATTTGCCTGGTAATAAAAGCTATGTCTGCAGTGCTTCTTGATTTTTTAAAACTACATTGAGTCTCTAGAATCAACTTTAAAATGGGCAAAATTCTCCATACAGTATTGCCACTCAGTGTAAGCCAGAGTAATCAATGGATTACTGGGGATATTAGAGGAGTAGGGACTAGATGGGGATTTTATGCACAAGCTCCCTGGCATCCATTGGTTACTCTGTCTTGCACTGAATGGCTATACTATATGGAGAGTTTCGTCTGTTTTAATAACAGCTATACACAAGCATAAAAATGGTGATCATGTGATGTTTATTGGCTTAGAATCAACCTTGTCAATAAAATCCTTGAAAATATCTTTGATGCAGAAGATAATAATGATATTCCATACTAATTATTACAAGTTTGGTTGCTCCCCATTATTTTAAAAAGTGGAACAATAGAAGCAACTGTAGCATCAGTCATCTCATGTTCACGAGTCTTTATATTTCTAAAAAAATCCAATGTTTTTGAAGCTAACAAATTTTAAAACTCACCCCTGCAGCTTTTAATTTTTAACATTACAAAGAGATGTTTTCATTTCACTAAAATATATCTATTTGACTAAATCTAAGTGAGTAAATAAAATATATGTCATTAAAAGCTATTAACTCCAATTTTTGGTATCATTATTCAAAAGATAATCAAAATACTGCATCCACCCATTCCAAAATATCATTGATATTATACAAAATAGCATCATGGCTTGATTTAATAGGATTATAATGCTATTTTTAGCTTCCCAAATTACTTTCAATAGATTGAAAAAAAAGTCAAAGTGATTACGTTCAGCAAATGTCTGTAACTCATTTGCAGTTTTAATCTCTTGTTCGTTATAAACTTTTTGTTGTTTATTAAACTTTTGCCTTATTCTGTCAAGTAAAAAATGTGAATGCTTCTGTTTAGTCAACTCACTAATAATAAGTAAATTGTCAGAAAATTAGACATGAATTTTTTTATTAAATTCAAGATGAACTTATTTATATCTATAATACACTAGTTAAAATAATTCATTAATCTCAGTAACTGAAATTTATCATAGATAGTAGATTCATGTAAAAAAAAAAATCAAATTTCTTGTGATTATGATTGCAGGAAGATCCATTTGAAGCAAATACAGGAAGATTCATTTGAAACAAATATTTTAAAATTGAATCATATTATTTACTTTACTCAATGTGTAATTATAGTGCTCATGTAATATGACCTTCCTCATATTTGACACCTAATTATAATGCAATATATTAAATATAATGTATTCATATTTTTATAGTAATTTATCTGCTTAAACAAAATATTTGTACTGCTCAATACTTATGTCATGGAAAACTTCATTACCAGTAAACATTTGATTTTACAGTACCAATACCAGTATTTCAAAACCCTTTTTCTTATTGCTTACTATTTGCATTAACAACATCTTTAAGAGAAAAAAAAAATACTTTTTATAAGTATTGCTATAATAATGCTATCAACAAAGAATAACAGCTTTTTTACTCTCTGAATCTACTGTTGAAGTCTATGAATTAATAAAATAATTATACATATCTTATTGCCATAGTTAAGTCCTTTAGACTTAGTTAATAAATGAAAGATGACAGAATGGGAACAGAAGCTATATAGGCCAACCATTTTTGTTATAGTGGTTGAATAAAAGACTCAAAAGGTCACTAAAGACTTCTAAATAAATCTCAACCTATCACCTACTTGTTATTGAACATATTAAACATAATGTGATCTTCAGATCAACAAACCATTTGATTATTTAAAACAAACTGTGAGAGCAATTTTTGTTAAGATTTAATAAGCTATCCCTCATGTATTCTTATTGCTTATTCATTGTAAATATTATGAAGAGACTTTTTAAACTAATAAATCTTCACCACAGCTGACTAGTTCAGATGCATATATAATTTATTTCATTTTATAAATTAAACAATATCATATACTATAAACATAGTGGTTTGGTGCATTGGTTGAGAAGCATACTCTGGAACTTAAGATCACATTCAGCACTGATATCCCCATTGCTCAAATGTTTTATGAACTCCCAGCAATAAATCCATCCAATTATTTTCTTATAATAAAGTCCAGAATTTATCATTAAATATTCATTAACAATGGGTAATAGCTCAGTGCCCACAAGAGTCTGTGACATCTTTCTCTACATTAGAACAGATAGCATTATATTACAATCTGTTTTTTTATATGGATACTCACTATACTAACACACATTAGCTTGCAATTTTTATGCTCTAGTAAGATACCATTTATTGACAACTACAAATATCTTGGTCAGATTACTTAATACAGATGAAATATAATGGATGAAACTAATCTTGGATTTAAACTTGGATGGAGTGCTTTTGGTAGAAGTAACTTAGTACTGAAAATAAAGATACTTATGTGTTTGAAAAGAAAGGATTTTAAAATGTATTTTGGATTAATTTTTACTTATAAACTCAAAATTTGACCACTTAATGGAAAAGCAACACACAAGCATCAGATATCAGATCCCAATAAAATATTGGAATGTATATATTGGGGAAATAACAGAAAATGATTGTATGTGAAATATTTGAGTGAGAGAATAAATAGGTGCTACTGACATCATCTAAATAATTAAAAGGCTGAAATGAAGCTAGGATTGATATATTGCTAAAATCGATAATAGAAGGACGATTGAAGTCTTAAATTTGATTCTAAAAATTTGCAGACCTAGAAAAAGATTATATACCAAATGGAATGATAAAGTAATGATGATTGTTGGTATCATATGAAAAAGAGACTAAACCTGATTAAACTTGAAGAAACATTCAATCTACAGTGAACTGATAATGGATGAAAATAATGATGATGATGATTGATAGTTAGCGAAATTATCTATGATTTATCTATCTGAAAAAAAATTCTATTTTTTTTTTGTGTCCTAAACAAATTTCAAACTTTACATAAACTGGATTCAAATTTCTGCTCATATATATGAAAGGTTATCCACTAACCGTTACACCATAAGGCTTTACATTTTGCTAGTGGACTTTTATATTATAATAATAGCTATTATATAATATATAGTGTATATGAGCACAGACTTTCACACAACCCACCACTCTCCACTCTATCTAATAATACTGATACACTTAAGCAAATATATACTGAAAAGATAAATAACCACCAATATACGTATTTCATGCTAAACCACCAATCATCAGTTGGTCCAGATTATCTTCTCCCAACTGATGATTGCTGGTTTAGCATGAAATACGTATATTGGTGATTATTTATCTTTTCAGTATATATTTGCTTAAGGGTATCAGTATTATTAGATAGAGTGGAGAGTGGTGGGTTATGTGAAAGTCTGTGCTCATATACCCTATATATTACATGTATATGCACAGGTGTATATATAATAAGCCTGTGTTTCAGTTAATAATAGCTATTGTATTTTTCCATCATTATTTAATTAAAACATTTAAACGAAATGATAATCTGAATTAAAATTTTAGCTCATGGACATGACAGCTTTATACTCACTAACCATTAAATGATAAGACGTCCATTTTGTAAGTGGACTTTTATAATATAGTTATTTGATAATTTTCGTCATTAATTAATTAAAACATTTGGAACGATTATTAATAATCAGTTGAAAAAATAATGATCTTACATGAATATTTCAAATAATCATATTATCAACTAAATTTTGTAGTTCCATTATTAGAATTAATATTATTATATATGTAATAGTTAACATACCGATTACTAAAACTCGCTTGTTGATAAAAACTTCCGGTTTCCGATATTCCTTTGCTTGCATTATATCGCCTTTAAAAAGTTCTAGGCCAGGAAAACTTGTAATTTTTGCTTCTGAAAATAGTCCTGCGCAAACCATCACACCTTGAAATGTCAACTGCTTTGTTTTTTTAGCTCTATTATGTTTAGGCTGAATTGTTAAATTCCATTGACCTGTACTTTCATAACTTTTTGCCGGCGTTACAGATACCACTTGAGTTTTAAAAACTATATACTTTCTTAATTTAAAATGATCTGCATAACTGTCTAAGTAATCTTTGAACACATCATGAGGTAAAAATAAAGGTACTTCCTTAGAAAATGGAAAATCACTAAAGTTCATCATTGATTTACAAGAATTTGTAATTACGGTAGAGTACATAGCAGCACCTTGGTTTGACCTAACGTTGTCTGTGTAATACCAAACTCCTCCTAAATAAACAAATAAAATTTTAGAAAAAAACAAACAATAAATATCATAATAAAATTACGACAACTGACAAGATAAAGTGAAATGTAATTCAATGTTTTAGTTGTATCTATAAATCTACTTTTTGTAGTTTTATAACGAGTCTCAATATCTAATCTGATTGCAATATATTAAATTCTCATACTGTGCTATTAAAATAATCATTCCTTGTAAAGTACTGTGAAATGACAATTGTATTTGAAAATTTGGTATTTTGAAAATAGACCTAAAATAAACACTTTAATTCACATTGCAGAAAAAAAATCATAAAATTAAATTCCATTATCACATCACACAGACAAATCTCTTTACTCATAACAAAATAAAGTCAGATTTTATGTGAACATGTTAAAAAAATAATGAATATAATTCATGTTTGATTTTACATAGATATTTACTGTCTTATAAAATACAAATTGTGTCATCAAAGTTCTAGCATTTGACATAAGCAGTCATATCTGTTTCTTATTATTCTTTCGGTCACTGTAATGCTCTTTTTTTATCTTGCTGCATCCAATCATCTTTTGTGTCACTAGTGATCTCTTTGGTTTAATTAGCTCAGTTATGATTTTGTGAGAGGAATTATAATCTACAAACTCTTTGTAAATAAATTTATGACAAAAATTTACTTGGAAAATGATTGTACATTTAGGAAGTCTAATTTGAAAACTCGACACTATTATCAATGTGGAACAATCTAGAAGAAGTCCATAATGATGTCTCAGAATAAGTTTGAATTTTGTCATATCTTGTGGATGGTTTATTAGAAAGATTGGAAAGATAAAATATCAGCAATAATGATAAAAGTAATAAATTGTATTAAAATAAAGGTAATTTTTTTCTCTAAATAAAGGTTATTGAATATATGAAATTTACTTGATATAAATTCTTCAAGATCTGAAAATATTCAAAAAATTAGTCAAAGAGCAGTCATAATTTAAGACCCATATATATGCTTTTAATATAAAAATTAAAAAATGTATGAAACACTTGAACGAGAAGCTATATTATATGCTAAGCGCTTTCGAGGCCATTGGCCTCATATTCATAGCGGCAATGTGAGATGCAGAATGAGGAAATAGGGCAAGGAAACAAAGTGGTATGCAAAGCATATGCAAATGAGCTAGATAGTCCAATGTTTGGAGATGTCAAAGCAGGCGATGGACTATCTAGCTCATTTGCATACGCTTTGCATACCACTTTGTTTCCTTGCCCTATTTCCTCATTCTGCATCTCGCATTGCCACTATGAATATGAGGCAAATGGCCTTGAAAGTGCTTAGCGTATAATAATTTTTGAATCTTTATAGCTTCTTGTTCAAGTGTTTCATACGCTTTTTAATTTGTATATTAAATTATTGAGGGAGAAGTTTAAAATTCTTAATATTTTACAAGTATGCTTTTAGTAAAATTCATCTTTCTGAAAATGGCTTCAGTTTTTTTGTTTTTTTTTTCTGGACAAGAACAATTTCTAAATTTATCAGTGAAAAACTAATGATACATTAGATTTAGAAAATTCCAAGATCACATTTTTGTGTTGTTGAAGAGCTTAGTAAAATATTGGTAGAGATAGTATATTTGGCCTAAAATAGTAATGGCTTTATAAGTGTAAAGACTGTGTTGTTGAATTTTTTGATAACATATAAAATTCAAATTGATTTTAATTAAGCAAAAATATTGCTTACTAATCGTACTCAAAACAAGGCATTCTTATGGATTAAATTGTCATCACCAATCAGAATATATATATATATATATATATATAGAGCTATTGGTATATATATATATATATATATATATATATAACTAAGCATTTGCAGACAGATTCCTGGACATAGAATTATTTAATTTTCTTTAAGATTGAAATGATAGTTAATAATATTTTGTAATGTAATTCTCACTACACCACTCTCATGCAAAGTAGAGACTAGTTTCTATCTGCTAGTAACATTTTGTAGAGTGATGTAATCATAAACCTATGAACAAAGCCATGTGAAAAAGATTTATGATCTTCAAGATACACATTTCATATTGAACCAGCACACATCAATTGACCAAATCAAAATCTCTTACATATGTTTATCATTGTTTAGTATATTAATAGATAGTAAATACTATAATGTAATTGATAAGTATAGTAATTTGGCATCAATGTACATAACAAACAATAATAAAGATATATATATATATATGAAAAACAAAAACAAGTTTTAATCACATAAACTTGCTATTGCTTGTATTTATGATCAATAGATGGTGTTTTACCAAAACCACTGAACAAGCATATCTTTGTTTACATAAACATCAGAAGAGTCAGAATTCACTATCTCTTTCATTTGTTCCACCTTCAGATCAACTGATTTCAAGCTTGTTCAGTAAAACGCCATCTATTGATCATAAATACAAGTGATAGCAAGTTTATGTGATTAAAACTTGTTTTTGTTTTTCATAAATGTATCTTTAAAGGTTTTTACAATGATATATATTGCAGAGGCTTTGACTATGTGGTGAAACTGAACTGATATCAGACCCATATAGCTATCTGGCTTGTTAGGCTGGGCTTGAAGACATTACATGTCTGAAAAATTCATGCTTGCAAACTGATAGTAACTTGTTGCATAAATGCTTGGAATCAGTGTTTAGATCTAATTTCTAGCCCTATCCTTCACTGATGATAGAAAATTAGCTTGAAATCAGCTGATCTGAAGGTGGAGCAAACGAAAGAAATAGTGAATTCTGACTCTTTTGACGTTTATGTAAACAAAGATATGCTTGTTCGGTGGTTTTGGTAAAATGCCATCTATTGATATATATATAAGATTTTAGTCTGGGTCAACTTATGAGTGTTGATTCAGAATAAAATGTGCATCTTGGGAATTATAAATCTTTTTCATTTGTCTTTGGTCATATGTTTATGATTACATTCTTCAACAAGGCGTTAAAAGATGATAGAAATCAATCCCTACTTTGCATAATAGTGGTGTAGTGAAAATTACACTACAGAAATATTATTTTTTATTGGATAATCTCTACTCTAATGAATGATTAATTAAAATTATGAAATGACAGTTGCACTAAAACAAGTTTTATTCCAAACAAATTAGTAGAACAATTGATGTTATTTAATAATAATATCGTAATTATTGACCTTTGACATACAAAAAGAAATAGAAGCGCAATAGTTTTATTCAACTGACAAAGCGTCAGCGGGAAGCGAACCCCAGAACAACTTCTTGTAAGGCGGCTGTGTTAACAACCGACAATTTTTTTACTCTATTGAAAATAATCCAGATGTTTTTTTGAATCAATCTCTATATCCTTGACTAAATGGATGCTTAAGAGGTTTACTTTTGAAAGAATTACTATTCATGCTAAATTTTAGCAAATATTTTTATTTTTAAGATGTTCAAGTTATTGGTATGTAGTTCTTTTAAAAAATCTATTATGGATTTAAATAAATTTTTATTTATTTCTCTAAAAAGAAGAATCTTCACTGATTCTTTTAAAATGATTGTATTATTGACTTAATTAAAAAGAAAGAAATAATATTTTCTTTTTGGGAAAATAATAAAATAAATGCAGAATTTCAGAAAAGTCTTAAACGATTGATGGTCTGCAGTTCAACAAACAAAAATATTCAGTGAATTAATTATGCACAGAGGATTGATTTTATCTAATTATACTCCCTTCACATAACATATATCACATTAAAAAGTACAAGTAGACCTGAGAAGTAAAATAGTAATCATGTTGAAATCACACTTTTATATAACAATGACAATATTTGAATAGATGGGGATTTTTATGAATAATGATAGAAGAATATGAAACAACTTTATTAATTGATTTATTTAGGTATGTGGATGGAGATATCAAAGTTGATAAAGTTAAAATAGGTCTTTTTAATTTTATATATGAAAACAGTGCAGATTCTATCTTAAAAAATTATAAAATGTAATGATGATATACTATATTTTAATCTGTTAGACATTTTACAAATACATGAACTAAAAAATATGCTGATTTTATGTATGTCTTGTTAATTTATAAAAAAAATGATATAAAAAATAACCAATTATTGTGGAAATGTCATTGGTATCCATTGTTCACAGTAGTTAATAAATAGTTGCCAAAGATCTGATATAGTTAGTGTTAAAGAATCAGCAAGCAACATAGACATGGTATTTATTGCCAAAAATGTGTAAGAGTCAGTAACATTATTTTCAATTATTCTTTATCCAATGTAGCATGAAGAACTCTTCAAGTTTAATTCAGTTTCTCTGATCAATGTTCTGGTTTCTCTCCATTATATCAACAATATTTTTTATTTTATTTATCCATCTCACATGTGGTCTTTATCTAAGTCTTTTAAGATTTCAACTACCAATCTGCATTACCTCTTCCAGCAATGCATTCAGCCTGTTTAGTCTCTTAATTTTTTCAATAATAACAATGCTACATATTTATTTTCTGATCCAAGTATTTCATTTATAAGCCTTTCTTATACTCCAATACACCTCTCTATACTTCATTGAGTGTTCAGAAGTCTCAGTAATACTCTTAAGATTAGTGTCCAAGTTTCAGATTTATATGTAAGGATCAGGTTATATCTATATAAAGCATTGTAAGATTTAAATGATCTGTTCTAATAATTCAGTTAATTAAATTTTCCCACTTGTCATTGTGTATACATGTGCCTATATATTGCCTATATATTTATTTAAGCAGAGGAGAAAAAGTGAGGCTTATTTTTAATCAGTTTGTGTGGAATGTTAATACTACTTGGCAGAATGTTATTTGTCAATGAATGTAATTTGGTTTATCCAAAACTTTTATTACATCATTCATTAAAATTAATGTGTTTTAAACAGTTTCTAAGTCATGATATAATGAAAAATTTGAGACAGTAAAATGCCAATTAATGTTGAACAAGAATGTGTATTATACCACTAAACATCACATGATCATCATCTCTTATGCTAGGACATAACTGTTATTAAACAGGCAAAACTCTCCATACAGTAGTGCCACCTTGCGCCAACCAGAGTAATCAATGGATAATGTGTATTATATTCATCTTTCATTTCCATATTTATGACAATAGAATTTAAAATAGTTTATATATATTTTCATAAATTAGGCCATCAAAATGCAATAGAGATTTAATAATAGACTTTTAATATGAACTGATTAAATACTTTTTGACTTATAAATTTATTCTTTGATGATGATTATACTATTTTTGTCTATTCAAAGAAGATCTACAGATGTTTTTACAAGTGTATCTTTAGTCTTGTCTTAGTTTAATAAATCAGATAGTTTATTATCAATTTTTATCTTTTATAATTATCAGCATGAAAACATAAATTATTTTAATTATTTTGATAGTTTTTAGTAGAAAAGCAGATTTGGATGTGGAGGGGTAACATCAACTCCAATACTTTGCTAAAAATGAGATTCACCCTTCTATCATTTTGATATAAAGAGATTGAATTATTTTTATTCCAAAATGCTTTCTACGATTCTAAAAATCTGCTGGCAAAATTTTGTTTTTCATTTTGCTGAATGTGATACTGAGATTTATTTTAATAAAAATATCCTAATATTACACTGGACGTGAAAAATAAATATAAAAGATTTTTAAAAACAATCCCACAATGAATTAGGGTATCCTTTTTGTAGAGAATTAATTTACACTATCTAGATTATCTCAAAAGAAAAAACACCATTGAAGAGTAAAATCTTGATTGTTCTTCATTAAAAAATTGTGGTTGACAGTAGAATGTAGCAGACAGCTACAATTAGACAAGATATTGAAAATTTCCAGTTAACAATATTGCTGCAAAAAGTTAAAAGACAATATCGAAAAATACTGAACAGATAAATAAAAGGATAAACATATTATATATAACATGCATATGTGTTTTAGAGTTGGTTTGAAGATTATTTTGATGAGATTTGCATTTCATAATGAAAAAAATAACGAATAGTTAAATAAAAAGTATACATAAAACAAGGGGAAAAGATGGATTGAATTTACAATTATGTAAAGAATATTACACATATACAGTTACAAATTTCTTATGTAATTTATTATGTGTCATCTGGGATATTGTCATATTTTTCTTTCATTACATGTATTCCATTTACTGTAAGCTTTAGTAATAATGGATGACAGGACATAGAAATATTGAAAAAAATGTGCTGCTAAAACAACAATATATAAGCTGGATTCATGTGATATTTAATTTGTTTATATTGTCATATTCTGAAAAATATTTATCACAATGCAACAACAATGGTTAGCTTATACGAAGTTGCTAAGAAAATTAATATTGAGAAAGATATATGAGAGAATAGTTCCATATCTCTGAAACCCTTTATGGTACTTTTACAAAAAGTATCATGCAGATTAAAATGGGAAGCTAAGGGAATGTAATTTCTTTCAAACTTCTTTAGCAATAAATAGGTAATTAATTACTTGTAATATATATTTGGTAAATTATAAGTAAAAATCTACTATTTTTAAAAAAATTTTTAAAGTCTTAGAAATTTTGCTTATGGCCAGTCAGTATTTCAAATTTGTTCTCAGCTTATAATTTTTTAAAAAAAATTAATATTGATATATATATAAAAAGCAAAAAGCAACATCAACAAACAATTTATTTTAATTAAAATCATTCTTTTCTTAAGTTTCATTAAATTTCTATATGTACTGATTGGTTTTTATTTTAAAAATTTGCAGCTTTTTATTTTTAGAGATAAAAATTATTTATCATAAGTTCTAGTAGTAGCTTTCATTTTAATACTATGTGCAACACTTTAAAATGATGCTCACATTTTTTCATTTAAGCATACATAATGTTTAAACTTACACATATTGTGAAAATGTAAATTTTGTAAACTTTCTATTCATGAATCTACCATTTTATAAAACAGCAAGAGACTACAAGTAAGTACACCCACTTATGCATAGGATTAAATAATATAAAAAAATAAAAGTCTGCCTCATATTAAAATTGCACTTTTATTTCAGTCAGACATTAGCTTTTTTCTACATTGCATGGGTGCTGCAATAAGCTTCAAAGAGCCTCATTTTCCATTATCCATAATATTTGATTTATGATTTTGATTTTACTTGATAGCAAAAACTAAAACTTAAATGTGCTTTGATTGATATTATTTTTAATTAAAAATATTTAGATGTCAGAATTTTTTAGTAATAAGTCAATCTTCGAAGATTGCAGTAATTGCAAAAAGTTTATTTCACATTTTTGAGATAGTTAAAAATGCAATTTTGCACATAATTTATTTTTAAAGCAGTGATTTAAATATTTTTGAAGAAGTAACTTAAATATTTGTTTTTCAGTAAGTGCACAATGTATTCCTTCACTTTTTATTTGTAAAAAAAAATAGAAAAGTGATCATTATCTTGAAAAGCAAGTTGTTTAAATAAATGTTTCCCACATCACTATTATTATTTTTCTTTTTTTTAGTAACCTATAAGTGGAATTTTAATAGATAGCACATTGAAACCACAAAAGGGCATACTTACCATGCAAATGCACAAAAATATGTCATTTAAGTGACCCAATATTTCTGTGCTCTTGCAAAGAAAGTTACAGCCTATAGAACAGTTCTGTTCATATTTCCTCTGCAGGCTTAAATGGTATTGCACACCAATATTACAACCAGCTGATGTGCTTCATGACACAATGCAAATATGCACACTTAACAGATTGCTACCATATATTGTGAGGATGTTTGGAATTAAACTGGCCAGAATTGTTGTAATATGCCTTTGTAATAGGGATTTTATACCCTAACTGATGTACGAGTACATGCTAATAATTGTAAGCCTGGCCCTGCACTTCCCTATACATCACAAAATGTGAAAACAATTGCAAATGGTCAGGCCAAGCACCATTTTACACGTCACATAAAAAGACACATTTCCATGAAAACAGCTACAAGTCAAATGAAATGGCTGAGGTTACATGTTGTTTTGAAAATCAAAAGCTTGGTTTGATTCAAAGTACTGCATCTTTTGGCTGATCCTTTGGACCAGAAAAACAATTGGTTCCCCCTCCTCCCCACATTGCAACACGATGTGCTGGCATGTCTAATGTAATTTAAAAATGTATTTATTGTATTTTAGAAAATAATGTCAGTTCATAAATTGAGTACTGCATCTTTTGGCCAATTCTTCAGACCAGCAAAACCATCATTTCTCTTCCCCATGAACATTTCAGTGCTATACACTGACTTGTCGAATGTAATTTAAAATATTGTAATTCTTGTATTTTGGAAAATAATGTTTTTTACAAAATAATGTCATTTCATAAATTGTTTAAAATAGTTTGCAAAATGTTGCAAAGTGCTAAAATGTATAATGTAATTTAAAAATGTAATTATTCCATTTTAGAAAATAATGTTAAAATTGAAAATCAAAAAAAAAGGCCCAGTAACATTATATTTGTGTTTGTTTACATAAAAAGTATGTTCTCTTGTGGTTTCAACATGCTAAGAGAAGACTACCTTTTAATATTTTAACAAATAATTTCATTGCTTGAACATATTCTTTTCAAAAATATATTTTACTGATAGAGGGGGGGGGGTAATCAGTAAAATACCTTTTATTAGCCTGAAGGCTAAAAATGAAATCTTTTGTTTCTATTACCCTTTTTTTATTTGGAAAGTTTATAACTTATTTTTAAGATTATTTTCATTTTTAAACTTATGTTTTTAATAGTGTTTTTTTAAATGTAAAAATTTAATGTTAAGTTTATTACTAATTAAAACAGGCAAAACTCTCCATACAATAGTGCCACTCAATGCCAACCAGAGTAATCAATGGATGCTAGAAGACTTGTGCATAAATCCCTATCTAGTGCCTACTCATCCAATATCCCCAGACTAGTTTCTAGCTTGTGGTCTTTGTCAGTGAAGAGCTTTAGATCTGAGAGCACTGCACCTAGATCTTAGGATCTAATGCAACCCTCCAGCAGCCACCTTTTATCTCTACTTAACTACAAAACTATGAGAATAAAATTGAAAACACAATAATCTTTTCAATCTAAGCTCAATATCTTATATAGTCAAATGGGTCTGAACCCAGTTCAGTACCCATATATTTTGATGTCTTGGGCTCATTAACAACCATAGCCACCACTATCATATTAGGCAGGATTGGTGTTAAACCACAAACATCACATGATCACTATTTCTTATGCTAGCACATTACTGTTATTAAAACAGGCAAAACTCTCATACATTAGTGCCACTTTTGCCTGTTTTAATAACAGTAATGTGCTAGCATAAGAAATAGTGATCATGTGGTGTTTAGTGGTTTATTACTAGTTCAAAATAAAACAGTAGGAAGAGCAATAGTTCATTTCAATGATAAACAATATTGCACAATGTGTTAATTACAGACAAGCCACATTGAACATGAATATCTATCCTTTCTGTAGTTATAGCTAAATAGCTATTTACCAACAATTTGTGGCTAATAAGCTAGATTGGCTATGTATTGATTATCTGAAAGTTCTAAGTTTTTTATGACCTGAAAAAATTTCAAGGTTAATTCAAATGTGAGTCCAGATCAGGAGCAAGGGAGGTCTATATACTATTTACTACATATGTAGTGCTTAATATATATATGTGTGTATAAATTGTATATCTTAATGTTATAAAACTTCTCATGTTATTGTGAATATGGAGATAATATATCAACTTAAGTTAAGAAGGCAACAAAATTTTCTATTTATTGCTAATAATAATAATCAAAGTTGTAAGTAAGTGGACAAATTATTTGTTATTCAGGATGTCATTTGATATTTTTGCAATGGAAGTAATTGAGTTGAGTTGTATTCATGAATCTTTAGTTCTCCTACAACTCTTATTACTGCACTTAATTATGATTATATCCACTTACCTTTGAAAAGAGAATTTGATCTACGCACATAAAATTCATTAATCTATATGCTTTAATAAATTCAAAAAATTAAGAAAAATAATGTTTACTATTAATAATTTGATCGCTGAATCTGTTGGTTTTTTGGGTACTTTACCTATAAAAAAATGTTTTAATGGCAACACATATTTATATATATTATTTCTATAAACTATGATATATATTATAAAAAATATAACCTAAGTCATCATGCTGCTCGTAACAAACAGGATACAAGTCTTCTTCTAAGCATGCTTTGATGGCACATAATCCAGATACACCGGCTCCAATAATAGCAATTTTTTTAGAACTTTTCATTTATATTTAAACTAAAATATGTTGTGAAGTTATAAAGGCTATAGATATGGGCAATTATATATATATATTATCCAACTACTAAGTTTTAAAACTAAAATAATAAAAATTTCAATGAAAGTAAGTATTAAAACCAGCAAAGTGATGATTTGTGGCAACAGTAGGCACTTGTTGAAATTATAACAATTATAATGTTCAAATAAAGAAAGACGGGTAGTTAAAAAAAATAAATTCCAGATAGGGATCAGGTGAATCCTCAATCAATTCCTTTGGTTAATGTCAATCTTCATTTTTTAAAAATTATTTTCTACAACGCTAAAAATATTAATTTTTTTAATCTTGACTTAATATTATACAGATTTAAAGACATCCAATGATCGTTTGCTTAAAGAAAGTTATAAAGCGATAAGCCATTAAAATATTTTTTTTTATATACAAAACTAAATGTCATTATTAATATAGTTTTAATCAGGCTGTTTCCATTTTAGTTATTTTTATTTTAATACACTCAAAAAAATCTAAATTTTAAAAATCCATATAATACCATAGTAATAACTTTTGAAGACGTTAATCCTTTATTATTCTATTTCATTGTTTTTATAATTGTTGCAAATTACTTCACGCTTTTTTAACATTCAAACAGTAGTTCATGCTAATAAGCTTGAATATTGCAAGTTTTCGTTAACAAGCTCTTTAATAAATCCATTTTTTTGCAAAAACGTTTAAATTTAAAATAAATTATTTTTAAAAAACTTCCGTTCACAGAGAAAAATTTAATATAAAAATGTAATCAAAATCATCATTCTCACTCGAAAAAACTATGGCTAATTCATCTCCGAGAGAGTGAGAGAGAGAAGGAAAGAGAGAGAGAGAGAGAAGATAATATAAAAAAATATAAATAATAGTATATTATAGATAAGTTTTGCAATGATTATACAAGCCAGTCAGTGAACTATAAATACATCCACATTATATTTATTTAATATTTTTCATGCTGGTTTAACTTTTCTGGAACAAGATTTCTTTAAAAAATATTTCAACATCATGTTTAATTGTAGTTCTTTGATATATTCTATTCTTCACCATATTCACCTTGTGAAAACAATCAACATTGCAACTTCTTTAGAAGGTCTTTAAGATTATCTTCATAACAAACAGATCTGTCTCTTCCATACCAATTATACTCATATTAACTTTAAAATACTCTTTTAGGAAGTTGCACATTCACTAATTTCACATGACCATTCTAATGAGAATGTAATTTTAGAATAGAAAATTCTATAATATTATATCTATTAAATGGAAAAACATATTAATTAGACTTATGATCTAACCATTGTGTTTTTAAATATACCAATTATCTCTTCAAGAAGTTATATAGTCAACCATTGTTAGCCAAGATGTCATCACAGCCACCTTGCAAGCAAGTAGTTGGTTGCAGACAGTTGTGGATTTGTGTCTCGGCCGATGCTATGACATATGAAAAAAAAGTTTTTATAAATCTCTTGATAAGTAATAAGGTATCATTATTCAACATTCTTCTAATATTTGATTTAGCATTTTAATCATAGAGCTATTTCAAAGGTTTTAATAAGATTTGGATATTCAATTATTCATTATTCTTAGTTATAATTTATATATATTTTATTTAACATTTTCCCCAAGCTCTCAACAATTTTTCTCTCATTCAAATAATTTACATTCCATCCAACAAATTTTTAATACTATAATGGTAATAATGACTTTTATAAAGTTAATGATTTAAATGTTTTTACTCATAATAAAATATCTTTTTCTCAACATTTGATAAACTAAATGGATAATGGAGACAATTTTTATTGCATGCAATAATATCAAAGAATCAATATTTGTAATGAATGAAAATCTGTATAAGAATCTGATGAGATAAACTTATTTAAAGTTTGAATATGTAGATTAATGGTTCTGAAACTATGAAAAGTCACACATTCTTTTAAAAAAGATTTAGTCACTAATTACTAAGCTAAAATAATTTTATTTATTTATTTAGCATGTGTATATTTTAGATTGCTTAGCTATTAAAAAAATATAATAAAAAATCCCCAAATAATCCAACCAGGAGTAAGATTCACTGGTATCTACTACTATAGGAATAGATTTAACAAGCATTTCCTAAGTGGTTCACAGCTATTATTTGTCCATATCTACAATATTAGTAGTCATATATACCATTTATGAAGTTGATGAACATAACAGCCATGGATTGTCTTGAATTCTTTAATCAGATTTTATTTTTATTATACAATTATTTCACTTATTTGTAATATATATATATATATTTCATGTGTCATGGCATTGGCCAGGAAACGAACCCACTAACCCAGGATAACTGCTTGTAAGGCTGCTGTGCTGAACTCTTGACCACCAACATTTGACTATTATTTGTAATATTTGAGAATATTTGAAAATAATTTTTAAAATAATAGTCTGCTATTTAAAAATAATAATTATATGGTTATTATTTTAAAGATATTCTTAAAATCTTTATTCCACTAGACACTTTTGAAACATTTTAAATAAAGACAATGGAAAAAAAAAAACAAATGAACTCAAGATGAGATCAAGCACTCTTTAGTTGATCCATTTGACATTTATCAACGTCAAATCATTACAATTTATCTTGTAAGTGTCAAATGTTGTGTATTCACAGTTTGGACATTAATGACTACTATTAATTATGTATTAAACTAGAAATAATCTCTATCCCAAACATAACTTTAATCCTAAACAAAAGATTTATATATCTAGCATTATATTAGTACATGAAAAAATACAACTTCATCTCTTCTTTGATACGTTATTAAAACAGACAAAGCTCTTTATATGTATTGCCACTCTGTACAAGACAGAGTTATCAATGAATACTAGAAGGCTTGTTCATAAAATCCCCCATCTAGTGCCTACTTATCCAATAACCCCAGACTAGTTTCTGGATTGTGGATTTCATCAGTGAGGAGTCTTGGATCTAAAAGTACTGCACCTAGATCGTAGGAACCAATATCACTGTACCTAGATCTTAGGAGGGTTCCTAAGATCTAGGTGCAGTGCTCTTAGATCCAAGACTCCTCACTGCTGAAATCTACAATCCAGAAACTAGTCTGGGGTTATTAGATAAGTAGGACTAGATGGGGACTTTATGAACAAGCCTTCTGGTATTCATTGATTACTTTGTCTTGCACAGAGTGGCAATATGTATAGAGAGTTTTACTTGTTTTAATAACAGTTATAAGCAAGCATAAGAAATGGTGATCATATGATGTTTATTGGATTTTTTGATATGTGTAACATTTTTAAAAATATATTTAAAAGCTTCACTCCATCACACATTACAGAAGGATTTTAATCCATTTATTAAATGGTAAATAAACAGCAAAATATACATTTTACATGGAAACAGCATTTGTAATTTAATATACTTTTTTAATTTAATAATGTTGACCTACTAATAATATTACAACCCTAATTGGACCTATGCTTAAGATGCATACTATTTCAATAGCTCTTTTTGTGGCTGGTTTTAAATGCTCAATGCTTAATTCATACTCACATTTTACTGAATCTATTGTTTATAGATTTTATTAAAGCCTAAATTATGTTAGTTAAGTACAAAGGGAGGGGCTGTGTAGTTATTTCTCTCCATTATAAAAATCATGGGCACCTGAATTTATAAAATGATTGGTAGTTAATGAGTAAAGGTCTATCTTGTCTTCATTGATTTTACTTGATAGAGAGAGTATTGGCATTCCACATAAAATTTTGAAGGTTAATCTTTATGCTAGTCCAGTAATGGAATTTATATATATCTAGAAATGTCATGAATTTATTATTATCATTCTGAAATGGAATCATGATAACCTATGCAGTATATAAAGCCCTGATCCAATTGTTTAGCATGCATATATAAAAATAATGTAACTATCCACTGCTTCAAGTTATTAGGGTTGTAAACAAATGCAGATGTATGCTTATAAAAAGTCAACAAGTAAAAGTTGTTATATACTTTGCATCAGTTGAAGATTTAATAAAAAATTATAATTAGATATCATGGGAAAATAAATGGTTACATATTGTAATAGACAGGAAGGATCTACAGATATGGCCAATATCAATCACTAGAGAACTCCACTAGATTTACCATTTAGAATTTCTTACTTACTTTCAAAAATAATAAACTTTATTTACAATCAAGATACAATACATAGGTAAACAATAAATTATAAAATTGTGTTGGGAACATGCATATCATATCCCAACATTTACAGGGAATGCCTGATTAAGTATACAAGAATATACAGATTAGAATGATACAAAGTCTAAAGGAACATAATTAATGTAATATAAGATTTCAATGTAATAATTAATTACAATTATCCTGAGGTCAATACAATAAAACAAATAAATACATAGATCATATCATTGTGCAACAGAACACGAAAAAGAAATTAATTCAAATATTTTTCGATATAGCTTAAATACAGGAATACTTCAATATATATAAAAACACAGCAATCAACACTAAATAACATAAGCATAACATAAAATGCCATCAACAGGCCAAACTGGCATACAGGTCCCAACATGATCAGAGACATGAAAAAAAATAATAATACAAAATCCAAGGGAATCAGACAAGCAGCAACAATAATAAGAGTTACACTTTGACAACAAGAATCACATTAGTATTGGCACAAATCCGGATCCCAACAGTTGAAACTATCAAGGATTTCTCCCCACACACTTCCACATCCCCTAAATAACCCAGTCCATCTGTCATCAGTGGCAGGCTGCAGTGAAATGCATAATGTGAGGCCCCTCTTTATGATGTAGTAGACTAAACAGTCTTCTCTGATAAAATCTTGTGTTGAGGAGCACCCTCAATAAGTACCTTATCCCCAATCAGGATTATTAAATAGTCACATTGAGACTCACATTCAAAATCCTCTACTGCTAAATCAGAGCAATGACAAGCCTCAACCATATATAGACTTGTTCTGTCTCCATCTACCTTTATATTCATCCTTCAATATTAGATATTGAGCTCAGTTAAAATATATTATGTACCTTGGTTTATCCACTTCCTCAAGCCCAAGGATTCCCAATCATCCTTTACCAATTCAGAATTGTCACTTTCACTTTCCACATCCTCTGCCAATTCCAAACTGTCACTTTTGCTCTTCTTATGTTCTAAGAGCCCATCATGAAGGTGCCCATTTTTTTTGCATCACTCACTTCAGGAACCTTGACAAAAGACATTGTGTGGTCCATGACTTCCTTGTTCATTAATACAAATGCCTGATTGGATCTCCTCAATATTATCAGAAATAAGCAAATGCATAAGCACAGATGCTCCTTCTTCATTATAATTGGTCTTATGCCTCTTTCCTTTTATATTCTTGTCCAATGAATCAGAATCCAATGATAATCTCCCAGCCTCCTGACCTCCCAACTGTGAAGGAGGCATCTGGCATCTGTTTTATGTTTTCCAGCTTTCCTTTTGTATTTTGCAGCAGGCATGATTGTAGACTCTGTCAAAATCATGTCAGATTCGGACTCTATGCCAGAACTAGTAGACAACCAAGGAGTTTTTTCAAATGGCTGTGGAATGGAATGAATTCATTTGTTCTGAAGGCTGTGATAACCCAGGATTAATTGGTAATGACAGTATACTTCCCTCTTGCTTTGATATAACTGATTGCCCCTTTTGTTTGGATACAGTTATACAATTATGTATATTAGTCTTCCTAAGCTTACAATTTGGGCACATCCTTGAGGGACAATCCCTGACAAGGTGAGACCTCAACCTGCAGTGGAAACACTGTGACAGAATGCCCCCAAAAGATATTATTAGGGTCCCTGACTCCACACAGTGAACAATGGAAATGTCTGTAGGAGAGACCCATTTATTGAGGGTGATTAAAAATAAAGCAGAATTTGTGAGTACAGGAATGTTTGTTTTCTTCTCGAAGATATGTTTAAAATTTGATATTATTCCATAAGGTTTAAGGAACTTCTGAACATCTGATTGATTAAAACTAATGTAACAATTTTGAATATGTCAATTGTACATAAAATTTTGTTATCAACAAATTTGATTGGCCCTTGGAAATTTGCTTCTGAGTAGGATCATGAAATTTCACAATTACATAATGGTTGGTGGGATAATTTAATATGTTATACACATAAATCCATACATCCCCCATCCCCATAATTTGTCTACAAAATTGATCAATTGGAAATATAAATAAGTCTTTATTTTAATTGGTGACAGAAAAAATTAGGGTTTTATCATTCACATAATTTTGAAATGATTGATGCAATTGGGATGGAATAGTAGCATCAAAACTATAATATTTTTTTAATTCCACTTGATTCAGCTTAGTAAAAGGTAAGTCCACATTAGATGTCACATTATCCAGAGGCCCCATACAGTCATCCTCAAGAAAGTCAAAAAAGATCAGGTATATTTTGTAAATCATAATAAGAATGGAGGTTTTTTTATTATTAGACTTTAGCAAAATTTCAGCATATGATATCAGCTTTTTTATTTTTAACAAAACTCTGTGGGACAAAGAGCATGGAATGACTAGAGTTATCAATAGAAACAACATTAAAATTGTCTATATCTTTGTTAAAATTAGTAGGATTATCTCTTGTTAAAAACTTATTAGAAATATTTTTACTGTAAGAACATAAAGCTGGAAGCATCCCTAACATCATCCCCTCTTTCTTATGCACCAGAAAGCTTGGATTGGCTCTCTCAGATAACAATTTGTCCATTGGTGTTGAATTTTCACATATAACTTTATTTTTACTGTTAGTTTTAATGTTTTTTTTTTGAATTTTCAATGTTGAGTTTTTAGTGGTATTATTGCATTATTCACACTAGAATTCTTAGTTTTACAGATTTCTCCATCTCTCATAATCTCTATGTAGTCCAAAATTTTTAGAAAATCACTTTTAACTTGGGGAACTAGGTTGTTAGAAGGTTGATCAATGGATCTATCAAAACTTTCATTCATGGAAATCATTGGTTTTGCCATTAATTCTTTCTTTCCTTGGAATTTTTTAGCATTCTTAGATTTACAAATTGCTTCCATGTTTCTCTTCAGAATTTCCTGCTTATGTTGATAATTTGTAAAATTTAGCTGCTCTGTACTCACAATCTCTGAAGATACTACCAGTATTATATATATATATATATGTAAACTTGATCACAAAGAATCTAGAGACGCCTTTGAATATCATGATGACTTTTGTATGAGACAGTATCATTAATTGAGATAAATATTAAATAAAATATTTATTGACTACAAATTTTACATTCTTATATTAAAACAATATAACATAAGTATTTGTGGCTATCTCTTATAACTAATCCCTTTTCTTAATTATTTAACATTCTTGAAATAACATACCTCTTTTTATATACCATCATGGATTGAATTTGTAATCTGCCAAATAATTTATTTAATATTGCTTATACAAATCTCTTAGTTATACTTACTAAAACCAAATCGAATGCGTGAGCAAATATTTTGAAAATCAATACTATCACAAATAAACTTAATACAATTCTACTCATGTAATACTAATTATTATATGGGTTTAAGGACTATGTAGTCCATCTAATACACATTTATTCTCCACACATGTAATAGTAAACTTTAGAAAATGTTTTAAAATATATATATATATATATATATATATATATATATATCTTAAATAAAGCACACCAATAATTATGTATATATATATATATATATATATATATATATATATATATATTGTAACATAATAAATGGGTTCAAATAGAAATAACTAAGCAAAGGTTCAAATATCAAGAATTAAAGGTTGATCAAATTATTAATAACCAGTATTATATGAAATCACGTGAAGTGAGTACACTAGTAATTCAATAAAATATAACTCAGGTATACAGGCAGTAGGTTTTATCCACTTTCATTTCTTGGTTTGATGTTAAGTGCATGTTTAAACAAATACTAAGTGAATATGGTCTAGCAGGGCGCCACTAGATTATCTGAATCTAGACATGGTTATATCTGATAACCTTTCACATGTACCAGGTTTGAATCCCTTTTTGGTACTTTATTTCTAATAAAAATGAGAGATTTTGCTTTTTGAGCCATATCACTATACGCACTAATATTTAGGTAAAAGTAAAACATCTTTAAACCAAAGTGGAGTTCATTGAACATAAATCATTTCTCAGATCTTAACATAACAAATGTGTTTCAATATTTTTATAAGTTCACTAGCTCAGATTATATATAACTAATTTAGGATGGCAATTCACTCATCCTTGCATGAAATAGATGATGGGATGTGGTTATAATAATACTAAGAGATCACTAAATATTATAAAATCAATATTTATTTATGGCCTTTAAACAGTTAAACAGCTCATTAATTAAAACGTTGATGACGATGATGATGATGATAATAATAACAATAATGACAAGGGTTTCAACTACAGCTCTAGGACTAAGCCTAAACATAAAACTAATTTTTATAAAGAAATTCATAATTATTGCTTAATTTTAGCATATTTACTTATATCTTAAATAACTAATATTCAACCATTGATGATGATGAATAATCACACTTAACAAAGACTACAATTAATGAAATATATATGCCTCGTTTAATAAAACAAACTAATATTTATTACTACAGTTCTAACATATACAGAAAAATTTCTAGATAAATATGAAAATTGACATGAATAATAATAATAATTGATTATATAACAATCCTCAGATTAATTTTAAGTTCTTCCCCCTTTCCCTTCAAATGTATTTTGTGTTAAGTTGGACGTCACATTAACCATGATTTTCACTCCATGAGAAAAGTATTTAAAAAAAAATATTATCTGCTCATTGGCACACATACTTTAAAATCCAACATGTAAATAGAATGTAAAAAAAAATGTTAGTAAAATTGAAAGAGCAAGTTTTAGAAAAAAGTTTTAAATTATTTTCTCCCCCTCCCTTCCAAGCGCTGAAATCTATACTGAACTTGAAACAAAATAATCTAATATTCTAATACTACTCATTATTTCACATTCACTCACAATTATACACATATAAAATATCATTATGTATGTGCGTGTTTTATCCCATGATAACAAAATATTATTTAAAACCAAAATAATAATAATATATTAGTTAAAACTAAAATCATAATACCATAAAAAAAATAAAAAAAAATTGTTTTACATATTAATATTGTAAAATTAATAAACAAATCATTTTTATACATTCAAGATCATTTATGAAGCTCAAAGTTATTATTAGTAAGACATTCTTGTTTTAATCGATCTGAATAGTCTTTAAAAGTTCTTTAAATAAAAATATACCACTTTATTGCTAAAATGTTTATTAAGACTGATATCATAAAGAAAATAGATATAAAAAGTCATATTACCGATCTTTTGTTTGTGGCGAATTTCCAAGGGTTCAAACTTGTCTATATTTCTGCAGCTACTATGTGGGAACAATCTCTTTCTTGAGGTGTATAACTATTTAATGATGATGACTCTATTGAGGTTATTTGCTTTAGTGGACAATTTGGAAATCATTATATTAATTTTTCTTCTCTTCCTGTCAAGCATGTGGATGAAATACAGCAGTTGTTTTCACATTTATAAATTTTCTTGAGTTTAAAATCAGTTGTTGGAACAATTAATTGGACTTGATGATTAATATTTATCAGTAGATTAATTCATCTTCTTTGAATGCAGGTGAATGCTTTCTTCCTTCTATTAAAAACATCTTATTTATCTGGTCAGTTGAAAGGTGTAGAATATTATTTTAGACACATCTTTTCTTTCCTATGTGATGTGCAGCTTCCTCCAGATGGTCCGGCAAATGGAATATACATATAATTTTTCTAGCCCGCCATTTCTTATATTTTCAACATTCAAATTTGATAGTTTAATAATCTGAATCAATCACAATAATAATCTTAATAATAATTCAAAACAGCTTTTTATATCCAATTTTTAGCTACCTTAACCAATCAGAGATAGCATCACTTGCTATTTTTGGACAAATTTGTTTTAATTAGATCTCTAATTTATTTTCAACCAAAGTATTTTTCAACTGAAAAGTTTAATCCTTTTTCCAGACACTTTTGTTTTAAAAAAAAAAATAGACTCAATTCTTATTTCCTTTCTTTTGTTTTTTTTTTTTCTTTTTAACATCCAGGTAACACTTCAAATCTTTGAGCTTCCTTTCTATAGATCTTGAGATAAGACAATTTCAAAATTTAGAGCTCTGACTCATTATAAGTTTCCAAAGTGACAATCATTTACAAAAAAAATTACTACAAAGATCGATATCTGATTAAACAGATTTCCTCTTTTAACAAAAAAAATTGTACAAAAAAAAATAATTTGACAGGTTTAATACTTCCTTTTCTTTCAATATTTAGGAAATGTAAATTTTTGTATGTAATGTACACACATCCTTCATTCTTTCAAATCATTCATAAACTAACCTTAAATAATATGATTGCTAGCTTAGTAATTATAACCCAATTATTTAATTAAGTCTGTAACTTTTAAATCCCACTTATAATTAAAGAAAAGCAAAATAAAAGCATAGAATAAAATATTAGAATTGATCAAGCATAGGTTAGTTTTAAAGAAAGTTAAAATGTTTAATATTTGAAATATAAAACAATTAAATAATTTACACATACATTGCCTATATGTATGCATTATAACTTTGCTTTTTAAAGAAAATTTAAATATTAAATAGTTTAAATGTGTGTATTACCTTTCTATCAACACACAAACAAGTAAAGCATGTAATTGTTGACCCATTCTTTCTCTGTCTAAAGTGTTTAAGATTTTGATCTGGTAGGGTTTGAACTTGGATGCCCTACAGCTTCTTTTATGGTTATATAAAAATGTGATGATGATTTTTGTTTTACCTTTTCTACATGCACATTACTATAAATTTGGCTAGTGACCAAATTGTAATGGCACAATATATATATATATATATATATATATATATATATATATATATATATATATATATATATATATATATATATAAATGCAAAACCATAAAACAATACAGTACTAGATTAAATTCAAAATTTTTACCAAAATCCTTACACAGCCATGGTTTCATCTACTACAAATAGACCTTCTCATTTTCACTTGAGAAGGTCTATTTGTAGTAGATGAAACCATGGTTGTGTAAGGATTTTGGTAAAAATTTTGAATTTATCTAGTACTGTATTGTTTTATGGTTTTGCATTTTTATTTTTTGCTAGTATAGTGTTAGACAGTTTTGGTGTTATATATATATATATATATATATAAAATATACCAACCATCATACAATTACAAATATCCAGTAACGCCCTCTGTTTAAAGATCTATATCTCAATAATAGCAAAC